>APFE031277156.1:86794-112433 GCA_000404065.3 Pinus taeda | reverse complement strand
CAGCAGCAAAACGGTCAAGCCTTTGACCTCGATTTTTGTGCCAGGTAGTACGGCCTTCAAAAATCGAACCTTCCACAAATTTTCAGCTTGATTGGACCAAGCGTTGACCAAAGTCAACGCTGGTCAAACTTTCTGCGAAACCCTAGCAGCAGAAACCCTAGCAGCCGTACGATCTGTCTTCTTCGTCCTTCCCACGTGTGGCTGAAATTCGTCCTCCAGGTAGCTCGTACTCTTAGAATGAGAGAGGAAGATGTGAGTTGTTGTGTGTTGAAATTCTCTCCAACTTTTCCTGTATTTATATCCATCAATGAGGGTGTGTGACACATCTGTTGGGCATGTGAGCCTACATGACAAAACTGACCGACCTTGCACATATAATTTATTAAGAATAATAAATTCAAAATATAAGTTCTGCTCATCGGATTAAGACTTATTTTATATGGATTTTACACCTCTCAGAAAGAGGAATCCAACAAAAATATTAGCCTCTTAATCTGAGCATTAGAACATGGAGTTTGGACCTAGTTGTCCAAATTTAACAGGAGGGTACAACTTGTGCATGATGGGCAGACTGTCATGGTCAGAGTTGCGCAACACCCACATGGTGGCACCCTTTTTAGACTAGCATGGGATCCAGGCATCACAACACTTGGTAGTACAACTACCCTTGGGGATGAGCTGATTTCTATAGGGGGAGATCATTCAGATCTTCCATTAGGTTTTAGTGATTCATTGATGGTGTGGGGTACTCCATCAACATGGCAGGTGCATCAGTAGGAAGATATTAGGGGAAGCTTATCTGAGCAGAGACTTTATCTTTGCAGGGATTGGGTGGTATCTTCAAGAGTTTACTCTCGGAGCGTATGAGATGGAGCACTCGGTAGGGCAGCTTGATGAGGAGTTGGTTAGAGTGCTACACTATCATGATCATGATGCCCTACTCATTGATGGTATGCAAAGGGCTTTTGGTACTTATACGTAGCAGGATAATAAGTGGAAAAAAGGGAGCTTGATGTTGGACATTATGGCTTGGGATCCTAGAATTGAGGGATTCCTTTATGATAAGAGAGTGCAGAGGTCAAGGACGATTCAATGGCGCATTTGGGACTCTGACATAGTTTGCATTAAGAGTGGGGATCAACAACTAGAGAGGGTGCTTGTTCAGACATTGCTTAAGGACAAGCACATTTTGGTGGGGAGGACTGTAATATCCCCAATTTTGATTTTTCATTTGAGGAGATTAACGAAGTTTATTGGGGAGGTGCTAGGCATAGCACAATTTTGTAGTTCGAGTTTTGGAGATCATTTCGGCTTGAGGAGCTTGGGTGAAAAGGAAAGATTGCAGCTCATTGGCAGGTGGGGGCCACAAGAGAGAGAAAAAGGGAATGCACACTTGTGGAGCAAGAGAGAGAAAAAGAAAGGGGGTGAACTAGTGGAAAGTGGGGGCCACCAAGGGAGAGAGAGGCCAACAATTATAAATAGAGCTAGGATGCTCTCATTTGAGACATCTTTGATCATTTGACAATTTAACATTAGTTCTCTTGAGTTGCTTACCCAAGATAACTGTGCTGTTTAGCACAAGGAATTTTTGAGCAGGGATTCCACGCTCATTTTGGAGAACTTCAAGTGTCTCCCTAGTGAGGCAATTTGGGGAGCTTAATTCAAAGTTCCCATTGAGCGTATTCGCAAGTTATTTCAGTCGGTATATTTTTCTTACAGGGCGTAGAAGTGGTTCAAATTTCTTGTGGGGAGATCAGTTACAAAGGAGCAGAACGCCGGTGGATTTGTAGGGGATTTTCCCTAATTTAGCCAGAGATTTTGTGGTGATTAGTAGGGCTGAGTTGAGAGAATTCTTGGGGTAGAAATTCTACATTTCTGGAAGTGCACAGGGGCTGGAGGAATAGAGGTTGAGGAGAGATAAGGGTCGAAGATTGGAGGTATTCCTCCGGGGAGAATTTAGCCAGAGTTGGGAGAGATTTCCAGTGGTGGATTTGGGCTTAATTCAACAGTATTAGTTCCGTGGGCATTTTTTGGCCAAATTGCGTTACTTACACTTGGTTGGGGGTCACCGGGGGTTGGTGGATTCAGCCCAAACCCTTTCTGGGTTTATGACGGTTTGGTGAGAGGAGGCTAGGATTAATTTTACAAATTTTTTTGAGCACTTATGAGGGCAGAATTCCTAGTTCCATTTAGCAGTTAGCAACATAAATTGTTGGAGGAGGGCACAATTTACCCCAGGACCATTTCCACCACTTGGGTCTGTGAGAGATTTCTGGGTTTTGTTGGAGTTGGTGTGGAGAGCCTACATTTAATTTTGCAGAATTTTGGAGTAGATTTGAGGGCCAAAATCTAAGTTCACCTACAACAATAGTGGCAATAATTTTCTGGGTTAGCACAAAATCATGATGGGGAGCTCATCTGACATTTGGGCAGCTTGATCATCACTTGGGTTTGGATTTGCTTGTTGTAGCAAGCCCAGGTTCCCTTTTAATACTCATTTGTACTCTATTTGCTCGAAATAAATAAAATGGCTCAGAGTTTTGGTGCATTTCCTCTTGTGTTGTGATTTCTTGCTTATGTGTTGAATTTCCTAGTTGTCATAGTGCATGTTTCTGTTATTCACTTAATATTTCTGTTAGGAATATTACAAAAGCACTATATAAAGGCATTCGACCTCCTCCACAAAGGCACAATTTGGCCTAAACGAAGGACAAGAAGGATGAAAAGGACAAAGATCATCTTTCTCTCTTTGCATCTAACTCGCATCTCTCTCTCTAGTTCGCATGTGTGTTTTTGGGCAACATATTTTGGGCAGGCCGAATTTCTGGGTAGACTGGGAGGTTGAATTTCTGGGTTTCTGGGAGGCCAAATTTTGGCCTAGGGCAGATCAGATCAGGCCGAGTTGTAGGGCAAGATTGGAGGCTTGACTTGAGGGTTGTGGACCAAGTTTGACCATAGCTTGTTAGATGTCATAGTTGACTAGCTGCATTAGATGTATCTCTTGTTGAATTGAAGGATTTCTCTAAGAAAAAGGTTGTGGCGTTTTCCCCTAAGTGAGTTTTCCGAGGGTAAATCTTGTGTTCTCTTTGTGCATTTGATCTCTATTGTTCTTATGGTTTTATGGTTGAATTTTTGAAGTGTAATTGCTTAATGATGAACTGGAATTGTTAAAAGAAGATCTATATCATTTGAAATAATTATCAGTATTTTAAAAATATTGTGCTTGTATTAATTGCACTTACAAACTCAACATTGAAGAGGGTCAAGCCCATCACTTAAGGGATATCTGTTGCTATGATAACACCACCTAAAACAAACCTCTCAAGATTGATTGAGATTAACATCATTAGGGACAAAAACTATTAAAGCATCATAGTGGACCATCTCTAATGCTAAGGGAACAAGAATACTTCTCGCAAAACTCACTTTCAAATGCCTAACTAGATCAGGACTTATAAACAAGTAACCTCACTTATGTTAGGGATGATTATATCAATAACCCTATTAGGTGTTTCTAGCCCCAAGGAGAGTGACATGTCCCATGTCACCCCATCAATCAATAGGTGTGTGTGGCAATAATGGTCATGGAGTGGGAGAGGCTTCAAGTAGGTGCCATAACTGAGAGACTAGCTAATGGGGGTCCAACATCCTGAGTGTGTTGATGTAAAGAGGGAGCAATTGTAGTGGCATGAGTTACCCATTTCCTCGACTTGCTTTCTCCACCCCTTTGGTGCACCTTTTACTTTAATGATTTGTCTTTATTTGGTCCACCTTTTACTTTCATGATTTGTATTTATTTGGTGCATAGCTTAGGAGCCCAAGCTTGCTTTTATATTTTTCCAATACCCCTTTAGGATGTAGTAGTTTCTGCTCATTAGGTTTGGGACATTCAAGAGTTCCTTTCTTTAGATGAAGCATTAAATGCTTAATGAACTTGGTGATGGCGAACAACGGGGGTAGAGCTCATGCTAGGCCTTTTCCCATGCGCTAAATATTGTTCTAGCCATCTTTTCATTTTACATTTTCTTTCATTGTGTCTCTATATACTTTTAACTTTCTTTTAGTTGCATCAACCTTCGAGGCCAAGTTTTTGGGCCTTGACTCAAGGATATGGTTGAAGGGCGCCAATTCCAATGACCAATGACTACCACCCCAAAGAATGGAGATGGATAATCAAGAGGGATGGGAAGTGGTAAGCATGGATTACCTTGGACACACTATCAATTGGTGCATCCTTTGTAGTGCCCTTAAGGCCTCAGAGGAGGTCCCACCAGACGAGAGTGAAAGACTAACCTCCCAAGTGAAGTGTGGGAACAAGAGTACAATAAAGATTGGTTAGTTATCCAATTTTCTCCATTATCCATATCAATATGCCCATAACATTAGATGAAGGCATGTGATTGCAAGAATGGTTAGAATACCTATTGCTAGATGACCCACAATCCTTTAAGAATAAATTCCAGATGGGAGAGAGATCTGATTGGAGCAATAGGTGGAGAATCCCAACATAGAGTTATGTGCTGACCCTCATGGGGTTGTTGGTTGGCTGGTTGTCAAATGAGGAGAAATTTTCTCCTAGGTGTTACCCACTTTTTGGTGGGCAATAGGTGGACTCAAGCTTTAGCCACTATAGGTACCATTAGGCTTTTAAGTTGTACCACCAACCTAGGGATCTAGGTGCATATCCAAGGTCGGAGCTCCATGACCAACACCACCCTCTCTACTTCGGGATCTAGACATCAACTCATAGGTCGACTAGATGTCCTCCAAAGCATCTTGCCATAAGATGCTTCATCTCCCCTAATCAATTAAATCAGATATATCCACCAATCCAAGCATGCTTCAAACGTTCAAACTTTTATGGAGAGATCTTGCACAATCACAACCCCAATTAGTAATAAATTGTCAAATGTATATATACAAGTAAACACAAACCTTCAGGGTCCTCAATCATTCTGATGTTGCTTATATCATCTTCAATCTTATCGGAAGTTTTCCTTTTCCATTTCTTAAGCAACACCAAATATAGTCTCAGTAATTCTAAAGTCTTTTGTTTATAAATTCATGAATCATGAACATTCATTTGTAGTAAAAAATTCATTCAATTTCATTCTTACTTGAAGGTATTCATTATGATTGTCATGATATGCCCTTCCTTTCATTTGGAGAGATATACCCTTTCTTCTATCTAGGCTCCCTCTCAACTTGGGGAGATCAACAACTTCATAACTTCAAAGAAACTTCATTGCTTCAAGACTTCATTTCTTTCTTATGGCATCAAGGTCATCTTGGTCATCATCATTCTTATAGCTTCCTTCATCATGCTCATCATTATCATCTTCAACTTATGAATATCTTGAAGATCATGTACCTCCAAATCTTCAACAACAAGTACAACCAAATACAAATATACAGAAGCATGAAGACAACTATAATATGTTTATTTATCATGTCATTACAATGGAAACATAAAAACATTCAAACTTTAAACATCAAATACCTAAACCTAGTTAGGTTCATAATTAACGAGAGATACATCTTTTTATATACTAGCCTTCAACTTCTTGCTAGCAGCTAGGGTTTATTGTCATAAACCATAAACTTCATCTTTGAGATGTAAAGCCTTAGTTATCAATAATTCAATAACAATCCAATCATAGTACAATATATTTAATGTTTCAACAATAAGCTTTTAGAATTACATGTCAAACTCTACTAGGGTTTGTTGCAAACCCTAGATTTTATCATCAAAACTAAATCATATCGAAAACAATATCATCATCTCCTAGAATATCAATCTCTAGTAGGGTTTTTTAACAAACCCTAGATTTCACAAACTAAAACATTAAGTTAGCATACTCAAATATTTCACATCAATATCCATACCTACTAGGTAAACCCAAGACACAGTCATCAATTCATCAAAGTTAGATATACAACAATTTTGACTAGACTAGGGTTTCAGTCATGCGTATGAATATACACCTAGGATTTCTTTCCTAGGATCTTACTATATTTATTATAAGGGTTTTGTTCATAAACCCTAATCCACCAAACCCTAGAGATCTAGGGTTTCATTTAGTCATTAACAATAAACCCTAAAGGACTAGGGTTTTACCATAACAATACCAAAACCTTAAACTTCAAGAGAATAGGATATCTAGAATTTATCAACAAACCCTAAGAAGACTAGGGTTTGATAATCCACATTGGCATACCCTTAGCAACAAGAGGCTAGGGTTTTATATTAAACCCTAAAGGTTAGGGTTTCACAAGAATGATCAAAATGATAGTATAATGAGGGTAGGTTCAATCCAATGATTAACCACCCTAACAAGAATCTTTAAGATTCAAAATATTTGACATTCCGATGTCAGTAATGAAAAACAAATTTCAAAAGGGAGTGAACATATCTTTTTTATGAAGAGAACCTTGTAACAAAACTTGTAGTTTAAGACATACCTTGAATTGTTCTTTAACAAACCCTGCAGGACATCAATTCTTGAAGGGCTTCCTTTGCAACATAACTTCTTCCTTGCTTCAAGTTTATCCTTCGAAGTCTCCTTCATAACCTCCTTGTTTTCTGCAAACTTTCCTACCAAGGAAAACATAAAAGGTTATTAGCATACAATACAAACAAATCTTGATATGAGAGGGAAACCAAACATAAAAGAGGAGACAAGGAACATGATACTTATCTTTTGGTAAAATGGTGAAGGCTCCCTCTTAATCCAATCTTTTGAGGAATACCTACAACTTATCAAAATAATTCAAAAATGCTTTAACACGACATGTTATGTTGAAGAATCTAGGGCATGCATAATTATAGTGATTCTTCTTAAGCATGATAACAATTTGAAAGAATAACTTCGGCGTAAATCACATGTAGACAGACATTTGTCATGTTTTGGTTAATATATATATATATAATATATATAACAATTAATTTAATAGATGAATTCATAACTGGTTTTGACTTACCATCCTAACAACCTAATTTTAATTAGGATTATATATTGATTTAAAATTTGGTATTAGTTTTTAATTAATCTTTAGTTTATTTCATTTATGTAATTATTTCCATAAAAGGAATTAATAAATAAGAATAATTAGTTTATACTAACAACCTAAGGTTATTATTTTTATTAATTTAATTATTAAGTGATTTACTTTTAAATATTTGTTACTTATTTATTTATTTGGACCTAATTTTTTCTTATTTCCATGAATATAATTATTTATTAATAATATTATTATTATGAAATAAATAATAATAATAATAATAATTTTTAAATAATAATAATATTAAAACAATAATATTAATTTTTTTTTTTATTATACTAAGGTTATTATTTTAATAAGGAGGTAATTTACTTTTAAATGCTTTTCACTGATTTATTTGGACCTAATTACTTATTTCCATAATATAATTATTTATTAATATATATATATATATTATATATAAATAGGAATAATAATAATATTATGAATAATTTTTAAGTAATATAAAAAATAATAATAATAAATAATAAATAAATAATAAATAAATAAATAAAAAATTGACCTGGGTCCTAGAGTCGAATATAGCCGTTGGTCTCTGCTCAGTCTATTTAAAAAGGTGTAGCTGGATCTGTTCTTCAACTTGTCCTGATGATGAACCACACTAGTTGGTTCGAAACGTCGACAAATGTCTGTCTACATGTGATTTACGCCGAAGTTATTCTTTCAACTATTATGGATCACAGAAGCCTCAATTCAACTATTGACTCCCTGCATGATAACAATTTGTGAAGTGTTTTTACATTTTATCTTAGCTTGATCTTCTTTGCATTATTAGTGTTTGTGTTTACTTCATCAAACTGCTATCAAAACAAAAGAGACAAGAACACAAATATTTGGCTTTTTGCCAGGGCCAAAACCTCTCCCTCTTGGAGAGGAAAACCCACGCAAAATTATTCTTATAGAGATTCCATTGACGAATACCAAGACCATGACCCTTGACACAATCTACCCCTCCAAGACAAAGACATCAATCCTCTTCCTCTAACATTGTTGAGATCATCATGATTGGTGCACCATTGAACACATCACTACTGCATCACTGAGATCTATTGACTTCATTGCAATCATCATCCTTACTGCTGTCATTCCACTGTCATCCCACTATTGTTGCATCTTCATTTTTTGTTCCTTTCATATGGGATCATCATTGATGTAGTACCATCGAAACAATGAGGTCACAAGGATATAAATATCATGATTCAATGATCATGCTCGGAACAAAACTGTACATATTACAGAGATCCTTCCTTATTAATATGTTAAGGATGTGATTCAACAATGTAGTGATCACCAAGTAGACTATTGTGATATATCCTATGTTCGACTGGAATGACAACAAGGAGAGTGATCTGATATCATTCACAACGAGAGGGATATACGCAACTATGGGATCATCGTGATCCTCTTCATTGATCCTTGTAGTATTTCAATGTAACCCTTGTCACTACCTTTTATGATGCCGAGACTGAGACAACATCTTTAGGATCAAGCGATCTCTTTGAAGCCAAGACAGTGATATAAGTGTACGCTGAGGATAGTCCATCCATAGTGACTGCATCCTCATCCGAAGTTTTTGTTGCTTCATCCATTCGAGATAGGTATGCTGAGAATGAGACAGAGACATCACTTCATCATTTAAATGCTCAGATCACACGCAACCTTTTTCTGCTCTATCCATCCGAGGACATCACCTTCAGATCATAGCTATGTTGAGAGTAGACTAGCTCGGGTTTTGCTGCTCCTTATACCCATTCGAGGAGGTAACTGAACCCTAGATCTGTCTCACCGAAATGCGGATCTTCTGCCCTTTAATCAACCGAAAATTCAGAGACAAATTGCAAAGATATATTCTGTGATTTGCATTGACCCTTTGTGGGTATTTATAGTAGTGAGCCTACTATATTTGAGCCAACTTGAGTGGGTGAACAGATGTGACTATAGCCCAAGTCGACATGACTTTTAAGTATGCATTTTAGTTCATATTGACGCCGACATGAAGAATTCTCTCTTTTTTGCTTGTAGACTTCTAGGAGGATTATGCTTGGTCTTTGGAGGGCTTCTTCACGACTTTGTGGACTTGTTTACATTTACATAAACTCATGAAGAGTTTCTATACACATGCCATGACTCTTTGACATATAAATAAATCCCGAAGACACCAAGAAAAAGTATTTCACCTAGTGACACTTCTTGCTTGTGAAACCCATGTAGCCAAGAATACAAAAATAATTTATTTCCTTTTATAACATCGTTTACAAAGATCATGTCATTATGAAGATCGAACCTACTTACACTTTCTTCAACACTCCCTCTTAACTAAGGAGATATTCATAATGGTACTTGGTCATTCTCAATCTGAAGAATTTCTCATAAGAAGAATCGGATTTGCAATCCATCTGTTATAGCATCATTTCAACCAACATTGTTTCCATTTAGCAAGGCCTTGACTAAAAACTCTATCTTACTTAGATTAGAGTACAATGTTGGCGAGACCAATGACTGATAGACACATATCATCATTGTCTCTCTTAGGGTCATACCCACCTGGGTGTTCTCCGAGTATGCCCTACTAGGACTATTCTCATCTTGGGTTCCCAACCCTCAAGAATATGGGTCCTCTTGCTCACTCTTGTCTTGGATGCCCTACCACATCCTCACAGAGTGTCATATGCCAAATGATACCACAATTGTCCATTCTTTCTTCCATACTGAATACAAGAATGTTGTGTTTAACTCTCCCTCTTAACCAGGGATGAGCTCTAGTTCACTTAGAGACTTGCTCGAGTTCTTTTACTCATAGGAACCTCCCAAAGCTCCCTCTTACCCAGGGACTCTATCATCAGTGCTTTATAGGGTCTTCTTGTTCACTGATGATCCAAGGCTTTGATGTCATCAATTTCTTCACGTGTAGTGTTCAACCATTCATCACTTTCCTTCGTCATGTCTTTCTTTCTTTCTCGGAAAGTGTCCTCCTTGGCTTTACCTCTGGGGCTTCCTTCATAAGGCCATCTATCTTCACCTTTTCTTCAATGGTGATTCACAAGGTACATAGTTGTGACATGCTTCAGCTATTCGCCTTACCTTGGCCCTGCACACATACCCAGTCTTTTCCAAGAGGTCAAACACCAAAAACAAATCACATTACCTTTTGGTGATGGATTGTTTCCAGTGACATCTTCTTGTGAGTGTCAACATCCTACATACATGTTGACTCATCTCCCAACGATATCTGTTGTCAAGGGTCTACATCTTTTCAGAATCCTATCAGAGTCTTCACATCTTTATGAGAGATTTCCTGGTCAAGTCTTCCTGATCTTTTGGATGTTGATTGCCTTCATCAAGGTTGTATACTTCACGATCTCTTCCATCCTCACATCTTTCATTCCCAAGAGCTCTCAGAGTTCTTCAATTGTAGTCAACTACCTCATACTTCATATGAGGACATATTATGTTGATTTCGTTTAGTTAGACTTATGTCTTTCTGTATCCTTCAGAGGAGGAGATCCTTTTCCCTTTTGATCATGCTTGATTCATTTTCCCCGCAACCATATATCATGACATTACAACATTAAATACAAATACAAGCATTCATACCTCATTTTCCCTTCAGGCTACTTTCAACAACTTTCTTGATTGAATGGATCTTCAATCCCTTGATTTGCTTCGTCATGTCATCAGTCCTTCATCTCATGATCCTGATGAAACATTTGCTGCCTTCCCGGACTAGAAGATCATCCACTGAGATTTCTATCAAAGATCCTTCATGTTCTAGTATGTCCCCATGTGGCAAATGTTTCCTTTGTCTTGGATGACTTCTTCAATGTACAATGAGATTCCCAAGAGCTATATCCTTTATGATTCATACGAGCTCTTGTTTTTCATGATGCCACAATGCATGTTTTTACTATGATCATATCTACGAGGACTTCTGATAGAACCCTTTTTGAGAGGAATGCCATCTTACTCATACTAGAGATCTATTACTCCCTCTCCCCTTTAGCTTCCCCTATCCTTCAGATGATATGAACCTTTTTCCATAATCTTTTCATAGTTCTGTTCTGTCTTTTTAACCTTTCCTTTGCACATAGTTGAGTCCTTTCAACTTACCTTTCTCTATTTGGCATAGAGACCACAAACTGTTGATTGAGGTGGCCTTCTTGTTCATAGACAATTGTCATCTTGCTTATCAATGATGATCATCTATTCATCATTTTCTCAGATCTCTCAATTGAGATCTCATGAAGATATTTCTTCATTCTTTGGTACCTTCTGCACTGCATTTCAGAGAGTATATCCTTCAGCATTTCATGTATCCTTCTTATGTCTCCTTCCTTACTTTATAGAACCTTAGGAGTTCTTATGACTTCAAAGGAGACCTTAATGTACTGACCTCTCTAAGGATAATGAGAATCCTTTTCATTCCATGCAAGACCCTTGATGACACATCCAATATATAGGTCTTCTTGCAATCATGAAGTCATAAAACCAATCTTGATTATAAAATGAAAAAGTACTTGCTTGTGACATCTTCACCTTGATTAATTTGGCAGTCATATAGGTACTTCCTTTGTCTGAGATCTTTGATATGCAGATTGCCTCCTGTGCCAATTATGACTGAAGTGTAGTGAGGCCCATTTTGAACATTATGCTGCAGATGCTCTGCTTCTTTGAGTAGGAATCTGAGTTGTCAAAACGGTTGAAAAGATCCAATCACTGTTATGCCATTGTGAGATGATTGGGATTAGGCTGGATCAAAACTTTAGGAGTCACCCGAGCTGTTGCTATGCCTCTTGAGATCTGACTACTTCATCTTCTTGATTGTTGTCTTACAAATCCCTTGCTGTTGTAGACTTGTTGGTGTGGCTGCTTTTTGAACTTCGATCCTCTGGTGAAGTCTTTGATATACAAGATCTTGCTGTTGTAGATTGTCTCCTTGATCGTACAGACAACCAACGTTGAGATTATATACTGCTGTTGTAGACTGATCCTTTGATCTAGGGTTTGATCAAGATATTCTTTAGCTTGCTATGCTTGAAACTTCAAGTTTGCATGTCTCTTTACTGCCCTCTCTTTGACTTTTGAACCATCCCTCTGAAACCATGTTGAAGAATCTAGGGCATGCATAATTTTAGTGATTCTTCTTAAGCATGATAAACATTTGTGAAGTGTTTTTACATTTTATCTTAGCTTGATTTTCTTTGCATTATTAGTGTTTGTGTTTACTTCATCAAACTGCTATCAAAACAAAAGAGACAAGAACACAAATATTTGGCTTTTTGCCAGGGCCAAAGCCTCTCCCTCTTGGAGAGGAAAACCCACGCAAAATTCTTCTTATAGAGGTTCCATTGACGAATATCAAGACCATGACCCTTGACACAATCTGCCCCTCCAAGACCAAGACATCAATCCTCTTCCTCTAGCACTGTTGAGATCATCATGATTGGTGCAACATTGAACCCATCACTGCTGCATCACTGAGATCTCTTGACTTCATTGCGATCATCATCCTTACTGCTATCATACCACTGTCATCCCACTACTGTTGCATCTTCATTTTCTGTTCCTTTTGTATGGGATCATCATTGATGTAGTACCATCGAAACAATGAGGTCACAGAGATATCAATATCATGATTCCATGATCATGCTTGGAACATAAATGTACATATTACAGATATCCTTCCTTATTAATATGTTAAGGCTGTGATTCAACAATGTAGAGATCACTGAGTAGACTTCTGTGATATATCCTACGTTTGACTGGAATGACAACAAGGAGAGTGATCTGATACCATTCACAACGAGAGGGATATATGCAACTGTGGGATCATCGTGATCCTCTTCATTGATCCCTGTAGAATTTCAATGTAGCCCTTGTCACTACCTTTTATGATGCCGAGACTGTAATATGTATGCCGAGATTGAGACAACATCTTTAGGATCAAGCGTGATCTCCATGAAGCCAAGACAATAATATAAGTGTATGCCGAGGATAGTCCATCCATAGTGACTGCATCCTCATCCGAAGTTTCTGTTGCTTCATCCATTCGAGATAGGTATGCCAAGAATGAGACAGATATCACTTCATCATTTAAATGCTCAGGTCACACAACCTTTTTCTGCTCTGTCCATCCGAGGACATCACCTTCAGATCATAGCTATGTTGAGAGTAGACTAGCCCAGGTTCTGCTGCTCCTTATACCCATCTGAGGCAACTGAACCCTAGATCTGTCTCACTGAATTGCTGATCTTCTGCCCCTTAATCAATCGAAAATTCAGAGACAAATTGCTAGATATATTATGTGATCTGAGCTGACCCTTCGTGGGTATTTATAGTAGTGAGCCTACTATATTTGAGCCGACTTGAGTGGGTGAATGGATGTGACTATAGCCCAAGCCGACATGACTTTTAATTATGCATTTTAATTCATATTGAAGCCGACATGAAGAATTCTTTGTCTTTTTCGCTTGTAGACTTCTAGGAGGATTATGCTTGGCCTTTGGAGGGCTTCTTCACGACTTTGTGGACATGTTTATATTTACATAAACACATGAAGAGTTTCTATACACTTGAAATATCTCTGACATATAAATAAATCCTAAAGACATCAAGAAGAAGTCTTTCATCTAGTGACACTTCTTGCTCATGAAACCCATGTAGCAAGGCATACAAAAATTATTTATTTCCTTTTATTACATCGTTTACAATGATCATGTCATTATGAAGACCGAACCTAGTTACACTTTCTTCAACATGTTAGACCTATAAACTCTAGAAATAAAAACATAAAAGAAAATAATGCAAAACTTAAGATAGAAGGATATGCAAGGGATAGTATTCCCTAAGAGTCTTTGGCAAATAGATCTTTGATTTCAAATTCTCCAGTCTTGTTTCTCTTAGGTGGAGCTTCATCAACAACATTGGCATGTTCTCTTTCTCTCTTCTTTTTCCTTGGGTCTTCAGGACAATGACTTTTGTAGTGACCCATCTTATCACAGTTGTAGCATTCAACCTTGGATAGGTCAACTTTCTTCTTTGGTCCTTTGAACTTGAAGGTTCCCTTCTTATGATGAGTAGATAGGCATTAGAGGAGTATTCTTCTTCATCATCCTTCTTGTTGTTTACTAATGATATTCGGGCTTCTTCTTGATTGCATGCATTCCACATTTGTTCGAATGTTGAAGTATCCTTCCAATTGCTAATTCCTGATGCAAAAGTACTCCAAGATTTTGGTAGACCTAGGAGAGCAACAATTACTAGTTCTTTTTATGTTACATCCTCATCTATTGCTTGGAGTTCATCTCCTATTCTAGATATCCTTACAAAATATGATGACACAGTATCTTCTCTCGTCATCCTCATTGTCCTTAGTTCATTCTTGAGGCTAGCTATATGACCAATGTTCTTGATGGTGAATAACTTTGAAAGAGCTTCATATATTTCTTGAGAAGAGTTTATGTTGGATATGTATGGGATGAGGTTATCCTATATTCCATCTACTATCAGATTCATGGCCAAGATATCGGTTTCTTTGAACTGCTCCTTTCCTTCATCATCTGTATGTTTCTTGAATTTTCCTTGAACAAGATCCAAAACTTTATGTTTAGCAAGGATAAGATATATTCTCTTTTTCTTTCCATGCCCTGTAGTTCGAGGCTCCTTCTAGCTTATTTTCTCCTTTCATTGTCTTTGACATATTTCCTATATATAGTAGTCTCCTTGTATAGTCCTTTTTCCTAAATGACCTTTGTTTGATCCCCTTTTTTTCAATAGATCTTCAAGCAACCTTTTTCCTCCATCTTATAGCTCTGATACCATGTTAGAAAATCAAAATGGCAGAAAGATTTTCTTACTGTTGATAATTACTTGTGATATGTTTGTTTCTTATTAACTTTCTTATGTTCATTTTTCTTTGTTTCATCAAGCAATCATCAAAACAAAACATGAAGATCAACGACACCAGATGTAGGCTCTTAGCGAGGGCTAAAACCCCTCTATAGGGGAAAACCCAATCAAACTCTTCCACTAGTAAATCAAATTGAGATAGACCAAGAACTTAGACGTAAAAGACCTTCCTCCTCCACCAAGTCAGCCTTCCAATACGATTCAACAAACTTCAGTAGTCTCCTCTTGTCTAGTAACCACAACCCAACAACAACCTAGAATTTCAACCCCCAACAACTTCAAAATTTTGGCCCAGTTGCAATCCAAAACTTCCAACCCCAGTAATTTCAGAATTTCGGCCCAACGGCAATCTAGAACTTCGACCCCAACAACTTCAGAATTTTGGCGCAATTGTAATCCAAAACTTTGACCCCAACAACTTTAGAATTTTGACACAATTGCAATCCAGAACTTCTACCCCAACAACTTCAGAATTTTGTGTTAGTTTTTGTAGCATCGGATGTGTTCTAGCCACAAAATTTTGTGGAGACGCTAGAATACAGAAGATCTCCAAAACCCAGAAATCATTTTTGGAAATTCTACCTAGAAATGGCTTAATTAGATTATTAGTCAATTTTTAAATATTTCCTAAGTCTAAACTTAGGGAATATGACTAATTAATTAGAATTAATTAAGTAATGTTGTGAATGTTCTAGAAACTCATACGAATTGACTTCAAGATAATCCTAGCCATCGATTAAGATTTAATCTTGGCCATTGAAGTCTCAACAGAGGATTATAAGAAGTTGATGGGGCTTGGAGAAATCACTTGTGTACTTTGATGTCATGAGCAGATCGATTTCCTGAGTAGCTGCAGTCAGTGGCCGGAGAGAGCTAGAGCTCGAAGCAGTGAGAGAGGGGCAGAGACAATGAAGTCAGAGGAATATTTTCAGATCCAGTGAGTGCATTTGCGGAGAGGCAGAGAAGCCACAGTGAGGTTGACGTAGAGCAGCGCAGTAGCTGTTGGAATTTCTAATTTTGACCGGTTAGAAATTCTTCCTGTACTATTTGATTTATTTCTTCCTACTTGTCAGTTACTTAACAAGTTATCTACCATGTAAATACTGAAAATAAATACAAGTACAGTATCAATACATACAGATCATCAACTGAAAGAAACAAGCACACAAGTGACACCGTTGTTTTTGGACTAATATCCCTGGAAAAACCCAATGCAGGAAAACCGGTGCAACTATTCAAAGGGTTTTATTATTATGCAGTTTTCAGAATACAACCTGGGTGCTAGAAATGGCTCACCCAACAGAGAATGCCCTCGGCAGTAGTACCTCTCAGTTGAAGACAAATATTTCGGCTAAATCACCGGATGAATGATCCCACAACAACAATACAGCTTTTATGTCACCCTGATAGGGACTGCATCACCCTATCCAGCTCTCTAGCTCCACTCTGTCCCACGAAAATCTCCCAGCACTGCCTCTAAGGCCTGCGTCAACCTCTCCTGGCTTCTGCGCTGATCGTCCTAGTACTAACTCTGCCTCTTTGCTATGTATTCATTGCCCCTCAGTTGTAACTCAAATCACTTCACTCAATTTCCTTAGCGAACCCTGCCCCAGAAAATCGAATTCTTGATCTCTCTTGGTGTGTTCTCCAACTGACCTTCAAGCCGCCTCTTATACTTTTCTCGTTGGTCCGTCAACAACCGAGATTAAATCTTTAATCAACGATCAAGATTATATTTGGCTTGATCCATGACTTTTTGGACCATTCTAACTCAGTTTTATATTAATTCACACCAAAACCATTTCACTATTTATCCACAAAATTCACCTTATCAAATAATATAAAGCAAGCTCCTTTTCAGTCACTCTTCGGTACTGTGATCGCAACCTGCTACCCCATTGATTATAGGTAACCCCCCCGTTCTAACTTTTATATTAATTCACATTAATATTTTATTTTTCTTAAGTTTAGACTTAGGAACTCCATTAAAAATATTAATTATTTTAATATCCCCCAAACTGCTTAGATTTTGCCCAAACCATTTCTGGGTCTTGGAGATCTCATGTGCTATAGCCTCTCCACCAATTTCGTGGCTAGAGCACATCTAGTGCTACCCCAAATCAACAATAGCCTCTAGAGGTAAAGTCAAATTGCTGGGGAGAAGTTGAATTTTAGTGCCAGAAGCTGGGCAAAGGTTCCAAAAGCTAGGAGAGATGTTTTCCTAGACAACAACTGGTCAGATAGCTTGAGGAGAAGCTGTTCCAAGTTGAGAGCAACAATAATTGCACTAGGGTGACACAGTGATTGCACAAAGGCAATTTGGATTGCTCAATTTGAGTTGAGGTCAGTGCCGGGATTTGCTTGTGGAGTGAGGAATTTCTCCTCACTAGATTTTCTTGCCAGTATTTCTCTATAGGATTGCCAGTTTCAGCATCCAATTGTACTCATATTATTTCACTGATGCATAACAATAAAACCCTCAACTACTGCACCGGTTTTCTCGAGTTGGGTTTTTCCGAGGACAATTGTCCAAAAATAATTGTGTTATTTATGTATGTGTGCTAGTATTTCTTCCAGTGTTTATTTCTTCCGTAGTTTATTTGCGTAGGTTGTAATGTGATTGATTCAGTATTTGCTGTAGCACACATTAAATAAATTGTTAAAAATAATTTAATAATTAGGAGAATTATTTGCAGTTGCTGCAATAGGATTTCGGTTGTGGAATTTTCACATGGTATCATAGCACAGATTATTAGCTAGAGAGCTTAGTAGCGAAGAAGGGGTTTCGTTGTTCAGAGAGGGACAACAATTTGAAACCCCAGATGCAGCGCAATCACCTTGGCCAAGAGGTCAAATTCTTGAGGAGAATCGATTTTTCTGAGAGGGACAAAAAATTTTGATCTCCCCAGATCGAGGGTTTCTAGAGGAAGAGGGAGCAACTAGTTATTTTTTGTAGAGTAGATCTCTAGCTGGACACAACAATTTTGCAGTAGTTTGCTAGAGCAGAACTAGCGTTGGGAGGAAGTAGAGCACACACTGAGGGAAAGAACTTCTAGTCTCAAGAAGTTCGAATTCCCTTGTGGATCAATAGTCATTGTGAGCAGTTTGTTCTCACTCCAGAAGGGAGCGCGAATAGCTGAACAACTGAGCGATAACCAAGTAGCAATAGTGGCCGAGTAGCAGCAACGACCGAGTAACAACAACTGAGAGACGACTGAGTAGCAGCAGCAGAGTAGCAACAACGGTCGATTAACAACAACTTAGCGATGACAAAGTAGCAGCAACGGAGCAGAAAGGGAAGAGGAGATTTTCGACATTATCTGAGATGGCCACTATTGGACTACAAGATCAGGACAGGTTGGACGATGCTTCCAACTATGTCATCTGGAAGGCAAGGGTGTCCTTCCTTCTCGATGAATATGGCCTGAGACCATATATTGATGCAGTGGTAGTTATTCCCCAGGATGCAGATCAACTGAAGGAATACAAAAAGGAGATGGCGAGGGAAAAGAGGTTGATTCTTGACGGTGTTCGAGATCACATTGTTTCACACATAACGGGCCAGGAAACGATCAAGGAGATGTGGGATAAACTTTCCACGGTGTACCAAGGTACTTCCGAGCAACGAAAGATGTATTTGGAGGAGAAGCTGAGATGCACCGGGATGCAGAAAGGGGAATGCATAGAACCCTTCCTCTCCAAGATTAGGGAGATCCAGGATCGATTGTCAGTTGTAGGGGCAGCGCCTGAAGCCACAGAGCTAGTACGATTGACACTCAACAGTGTCTCCGAGGAGTGGCAGGTATTTGTCCAAAGCATTTTGGGCAGAGAAACCTTGCTAAGGTGGTACAGGTTGTGGGCCGATTTGCAGCAGGAGGAGTTGAGGCAAGACTTAATGAAGAGAGCTCCATTAGTGGCAACAGTAATGCATCAAAGTAGGTGAAGGAGGAGGAAAATGTGGCCCTCACATCAAAGGGTCCTAGTCAGGGACAAGGGGAGCAAGGAAAGAAGAAGGACCTATCAAAGGTCAAGTGCTTCAGATGTGGTGAGCTTGGTCACTACAACACCCAGTGTCCTCTCAGAAAGAAGGACAAGGAGGAGAAGTAGGACCAACAGGCAGCATCAACAGAGATCTATAGGCTGTCCTCTAGGTTGGAGGAAGACTTCGCCATGTTTGTTAACATACCTCCAGGAGTGAGGTGGAGTGACTTGGTGCTGTAGCCCAGAGTGCTATAAATGGGCAAGATTCTTGAGGAGGTCCACCTCTTGAATCAATACCTTGCTACGATAGCCCACAATATTTTGTAGCAAGATGAATCAGTAGTAGTAGATGCAGTTAGATGCCAGAGTGACAAATGTAGAGTCTAGTTGCAGTCAGATACTGGGCAGCGTAGTGCAGAGTTAACAACAGTGCAAATGCCTTAGTGACAGCGCAGATACTAGCAGTAGTCAGAGACTCACGTGATAGATGCGTCATAATCATCATAGTTGGTTCAGTATTTAGGATGCTTTTCAGTTGCAGATGTTGCAGTAACAACAACAATAGATGAAGAGGGAGTTGTAGTGTAGATGCAGTGTTGACAATAATTGAGTAGGGTCAGTAGCAACACCGATGCAACATATATCAGAGTTGCGTAGTAGTTGGTGGGCAGCTGCAACGCCTAGACATTAGTAGCGTGACAGGACATGATACAGAGACAAGGTGTTGCTACAGGGTGCAACACTAGAACACATTCCTTGCTAAGAGGGAGTGTTAGTTTTTGTAGCATCGGATGTGTTCTAGCCATGAAATTTTGTGGAGAGGCTAGAATATAGGAGATCTCCAAACCCAAAAATCGTTTATGGAAATTCCACTTAGAAATGACTTAATTAGATTATTAGTCAGTTTTTAAATATTTCCTAAGTCTAAATTTAGGGAATATGACTAATTAATCAGAATTAATTAAGTAATGGTATGAATGTTCTAGAAACTCACACAGATTGACTTTAAGTTAATCCTAGCCATCGATTAAGATCTAATTTTGGCTGTTGAAGTCTCAACAGAGGATTATAAGATGAAGCCAATGGGGCTCGGAGAAATCACTTGTGCAGTTCGATTTCATGAGCAGATCGATTTCCTAAGTAGCAGTAGTCAGTTGCCAGAGGGAGCTTGAGATCAAAGCAGTGAGAGAGGGGCAGGGACAGTGAAGTTGGAGGAATATTTCCAGATTCGGTGAGTGCATTTGCAGAGAGGCAGAGAAGCCATAGTGAGGCTAACACAGAGTAGTGCAGTAGCCTCTAGAGGCAAAGTCAAATTGCTGGGGAGAAGCAAAATTTCAGTGCCAGAAGCTGGGCAGAGGTTCCAGAGGCCAGGAGAGATGTTTTCCCAGACATCAGTTGGTTAGACAACTTGAGGTGAAGCTGTTCCAAGTTGAGAGCAGTAGCAACTACGCTAGGGTGACGTAGTGATTGTGCAGAGGTAGTTTGGACTACTTTATTTGAGCTGAGGCCAGTGATGTGGTTTTCCTGTGGAGTGCGAAATTTCTCCTCACTAGATCTTCTTGCCAGTATTTCTCTGTGGGATTGCCAATTTCGACATCCAGTTGTACTCAAATTATTTCACTGCTGCATAATAATAAAACCCCCAGCTGCTTCACCAGTTTTCTTGAGTTGAGTTGTTCCGAGGACAATTTTCCAAAATTAATTGTGTTATTTTATGTGTGTGTGCTAATATTTCTTCTAGTGTTTATTTCTTTCGTAGTTTATTTGTGTAGGTTGCAGTGTGATTGATTTAGTATTTGTTGTAGCACATAGTAAATAAATTGTTAAAATTAATTTAACAATTAGGAGAATTATTTCTAGTTGCTGCAATAGGATTCCGACTGAGGAATTTTCACATTTTGACCAAACTATAATCCAGAAACTTTGCACATGTGAGAGATAGATTGCCCAAGAACTTGAATTTGGTCTTCTAGCTTCAATCCTTCTCGAACAACTTCACTATCTTTTTTTGTCACCAACTACAAATTGAACTTGATGAGTGTGTGTACTCCAAATGAGTCAAATTGTTGCCTTTATATAGTGTTTGTGTGAGGTCGAATTCACTTGATGAGGCCGACTTGGTGGAGAAGACCTAAAATACATATTTTACATTAAAATAATTATTTTACTTTATAGATGCAGCCCAAGAAGGGTCTTTTACATTATGACATGGACAATGACACTTTACATAAACCTTAAAAGCCTACAATGGAGGCTTTGGCCTAAGAACCATTGACCCAAGCATGAAACCCATGCTTTAATAATTCAATTTCTTTTATAATAAAATTTCTTTCTTTTTTTGACAAATACATTACATCATGACTCAAATATAATTATGAAGACCGACACTAGTTACATTGTTCAACAGTAGCACATGGCCAATTTCTCCCCATCCACCATTCATAGCACCTTAACAAGGGGCTCGATAATTTTCACAAGCTCTGCAGGCCTTTTCCAAAACTAATTGTCAAAAATTTTCTTTTTGGTGTCTTTGCTATCTTGTCTACGGGCCCATCGAGATGAAGTCCAATCATTAGAAGAAAACATTTTATGCAAGTTTTTACATTGCAATGTAAGGAAGTGAGTTGCAAATCTCGTAATTGCAGGCCTTACAAGCTCTTTTCCCCCAATGTTTTTCCTCATTCGGCTCAATACCTAGGAGTGGTTGTAGATGTATTTTGTAATGCACTTGGCATGCTCTATAGTGTTTTTTACCCACTGCACTTTGCCTATTTTCTCAAGCATGAGGTTTATGCAATGTGCAACACGTGTTAAAATTGGCAATTAGGGCCAAATTCCACTTTAGACAATGCATTTGATGGAGATGATTGCATTAAATTTCTCTTTTCGAGAGAACCAAAATTGACCTAAAGATCATCAAATTTGGACAAGCAGAAATGTGTTTTTGAATGTATGCCCACACATTGTGCAAATTGTTTAGGTTGGCCACATCATCATGTAGGCTCATGAAGCCCAAGAGACATGTCACTTCACCCTCAACGACTTGTATAAATACAAGTGACCTCTCACCTAATTTGGCATCATCATCATTCACACATTCTTCTTTTTCCTTTCATTGGTTCGTACAACTATTGGGCATTCTCTTTTTCTCAGGTTGACCACATCATCATGTAGGCTCATGAAGCCCAAGAGACATGTCACTTCACCCTCAACGACTTGTATAAATACAAGTGACCTCTCACCTCATTTGGCATCATCATCACTCACACATTCTTCTCTCTCCTCTCATTGGTTCGTACAACTATTGGGCATTCTCTTTCTCTCACGTGTGGCAAGGAGGATGAATTTCAGATTGAAGTACAGGGCCGAAAATTTCAAGAGTTCACTGAAGTTTGACGTGCATTGACCGCAAAGTTGACTTTAGGTTGACCAAGTTTGATGCAGATTTTATGACTATTTTGGGCTGACTTTGGCCACTGCTGAAGGTTGAGTTTGACTGCCTTTGACTGAGCTTCAAAGGGGAAGTTTCACTAATGTGTTGACCATCTTTGACTTTCTAGTTAGGGTTGAATTTCACTGTAGTTGACTGCACAGTTGACAGGGTTGTTTTGACTTTGATTTTGCAAGTCAACTTTGACTTTTTGTACTCTCTCTCTCTCTGTTGAACATTTGATATAATAATAAAAAGAATTGATCAAAGGGTTTTCCCCACATTGGGGTTTTTCCCTAGCCACCGCCAAATTTGGTGTCCCCTTGTCTTGGCTTGTTTTCTATATTTTATTTTATGTTCTATCTATAGTTACTGTCAATGTGATTTATGGTTAATGTGATTGCTATTGGAAAAACTAAACTGGAAATTGTCATTGGGCTGCTAAAGGAACATTGAAGTAATTGTGCTAGGCATTGGACATACTATTGTTAACTAAAATTAACATGGTATCGGAGCTTAGGTGAAGAGAAAGCCCAAACACGAGAGAGAAGAGCAATCACTAAAGAAAATTTGTTAGACAAGATTATTGGACTAGCCTCAATGGCTACTACATTTGTTTTGGGCTGACTTTGGTCACTGTTGAAGGCTGAGTTTGACTGCCTTTGACCAAGCTTCAAAGGGGAAGTTTCGCTGATGCGTTGACCATCTTTGACTTTCTAGTTAGGGTTGAATTTCACCGTAGTTGGTTGCAGAGTTGACATGGATGTTTTGACTTTGATTTTACAAGTCAGCTTTGACTTTTTGTACTCTCTCTCTATGGAACATTTGATATAATAATAAAAAGAATTGATCAAAGTGTTTTCCCCACATTGGGGTTTTTCCCTGGCATCCTCCAAATTTGGTGTCCTCTTGTCTTGGCTTGTTTTCTGTATTTTATTTTATGTTCTATCTATAGCTACTGCCAATGTGATTTCTATTGGAAAAACTAAATTGGAAATTGTCATTGGGCTGCTAAAGGAACATTGAAGTAATTGTGCTAAGCATTGAATATACCGTTGTTAACTAAAATTAACATGGTATCGGAGCTCAGGTGAAGACAAAGCCCAAGCACGAGAGAGAAGAGCAATCACTAAAGGAGATTTGTTAGACAAGATTATTGGACTAGCCTCAATGGCTACTACATCTTACTTCAAATCTGAGGATAAGTTCAAGGACAAATCTAACTATCATGCATGGAAGCTGACTGTGGATTTGACTTTGGAAGAGCATGATGCCATGGACTATGTGCAGTGAAGAGTGGTGGAGCCTCTTTTAAATGCACCTGCTGCTGCAAAGATGAAGTACAAGAAAGGTGAGGTCAAAGCTAAAAGAATTATGATAGACTCCATTCAAAAGCATTTGGTTGCCTACATTTTTGATTTGGGAACATCTAAGAAGATGTATGATAAGCTGGTTTGGATGTTCAACGTAAACAATGCAAATCAAATCCTCTTTCTCAAGAACAAGTTGAAGGACATCAAGATGGATAAAGGGGAGTCTATCCAATCCTACTTTATGAGAATAACACAAATCAAGAATGGCCTACTATTTATTGGAGAAGTTATTGCTGACAGGGAGCTCACTCTCATTGCACTTGGAGGTCTTTGAAGAGCATGGGATGTGTTTAACACCACCATTCTCAACCATGACAAGATTCCTTGTTTTGATGAATTATTGGTTAGATGCACTCAAGAGGAGACAAGGATGATGGAGAGAGACAAGCCCTCAAATGGAAATGAACCTACTACTGTTGACACCTAATCTTCATGATTGGGAATTTTATGTAAATAAAATAAATTGGGAAGGTGAACAGTCATCGGGAGATGAACTGAACAATCACTCCCTATTGTATATAATAATGGGTTACCTATAGAATAATACATGAATAGTTTTCTGCCAAACTGGAGTTACTCCTGGCCTGACATGGTATCAGAGCCAGTTCTCAAAATAGTTGTAACTCCCTTCATTTCTGCTACTGTGGGCTGTACGCTGGTCTGACCGCTGTCCACTGAGCGCTGTCCTCTGTCATTCTGACCTGAGCTCTGTCGTTCTGTCCACTGAGCGCTGTCCTCAACGCCTCTGTCCTCACTTCTCCGGTTTTTCGTTGTGATACCGGTCTGCCTTACCGTTTATTTTTTTGAAAACCATAGGCCACCGTGGAAGCGGAGCATCAAATCCGGCGGATACTTCTTGCAGAGTTATTCAATTTTCGGCCTTCTTGCAGAGAGGTATTCATTTTTCAATTTTTTTTTCATTGAAAGGAATATGAAGGACGCTCTCCAGCTGTAGTCAAACTCCAGTTCTTCAAGCGATTCAAACTGAATGAGTATTAACGTTGTATGGTATTAACGTTGAATGTGTATTAACGCTGAAGCGTTGTATGGTATTGAGCTGTGCGCTGTTCAAATGATATTTGAAACGCTGTATGTGCGGTTGAAATGGTCCAGCGTATATATATGGTATTGAACTCTGCGGTTTTGCTCATTTGCTCGTTTGTCTATGATCTGATACAGCACTCTGCGGTTTTATTTTACTGGCAAACACTTCTTGCTTTGTTAGTTCTGCCCCTCAGGCCATTTCTCGTCAAGATTGAGGAGAGAACGCGAGTCTGCACCTGATCTGCATTTGTGGTGACATTGTCAATGAATTCCAGAGCTGGCTTGTGTCGGTCATTGGTACCATTACCCATCTGAGCTTCTGGCATCGTTGCCTGCTGTGAATAAGGAGAGATATTGTTGGATTGTGATGGGTATGGGGGAGGAGTCTTCTTCTTCCTCTCTGAGTCTCATTTTTGTGAACGACTATGAACCGAGACCTCGTTCACAACAGCCGCATAGTCACAAGTTTTGTGGAGGTGAATAGTATCAATGCGCAGTTTTTTTTTCATTCAAATCATTTGAATGGTAATGTTACCCTGGTGCGTCGTAAAGTTAAAGCATTAAAATGATATGTAATATATAAATATATTACATTTTAAAACATTGAAGTGATATGTACATAATATTTCAATGAAATGCTGATGTTTTTATCAAACATTGGAGGGATTTGAAGAAACATAGTGCATAAAGTATTTTTTCTATCAACAGAAGTACTTTTTCTATCAGCAGAAGTAATTTTTTACAGAATGCATTCAATCATCTCTATGGTAGGAATAGTTCTCACTGGCAAGGAGAACTATCCTGATTGGTCCCAGATGATACAACACACCCTCATCTTCAATGA
>APFE031277156.1:51815-81951 GCA_000404065.3 Pinus taeda | reverse complement strand
ACAAGTACAATTAACTCCACTCATGATTGACAACACCTCTGCAATAAAGTTGGCCAAGAACCCAAAGTTTCATGATCGTACAAAGCATATCAATACTAAATATCATTTGATCCGACATCATGTTGAGGCCAAACAATCCATCTCCGCCATTGTTCCACAAATGAGCAAGTTGCAGACATCTTCACCAAAGCACTTGGAAAGGAAAAGCTTGAAAGATTCAGAATGATGCTTGGACTCACCAACATCCCTTCAGATTAAGGGGGGGAATGTTGACACCTAATCTTCATGATTGGGAATTCTATGTAAATAAAATAAATTGGGAAGGTGAACAGTCATCGGGAGATGCACTGAACAATCACTCCCTATTGTATTTACCTATGGAATAATACATGAATAGTTTTCTGCCAAACTGGAGTTACTCCTGGCCCGACAACTACTTTCTCTGCTCATGCAAAGAAGAAAAATAATGCTGGTCCAAGGAGATAAGGTCAAGGGTTCAAGCAAGAATTCAAAGAAGGAAGGAAAGGAAGGTGCTACAATTGTAATAGGTTTGGCCACTATGCTAGAGTGTCCTCACAATAAAAATTCTCCAAGAGATGACGACAACAATAACAACAATTACAAAGGCAATGGCAATCAAAGAAACAACAACTTCAACATTAAAGGAAGGAGGAATGCTCTCGTTGCTCGATATGGAAATGGTTGACCTCCCAAAAGGACAAGAAATTCCAGGTATGAGGAAAGTAATGTTGTAGAAAAACAAAAGGAGTTTTATCTTATTTCCGCTCTATCTACTGCCTCTCCTTCAGATACATTGGATCATTCGTTGATTGATAGTGGAGCCTCAAGGCACTTCACTGGGTACAAAGAGGCCCTCTCAATTTGATTGAATAGAAGACTAATTTGGAAATCATACTTGGAGATAATGCCACCTACCCCGTGAAAGGGATAGGTACTGTCACTCTTCACTTAAATCAAGGTCAAACCATTCATCTACAAGAAGTATTGTATGTGCTCGATTTGAAGAAGAACCTAGTTCTGCGATGGAAGATAAAGGCTTCAAGGTAGCATTCTTTGATGGAAAGGTATGTATTTGGCAAAGAAACCCTAAAGATGCATTCACACTTGGATTTAGGGTTGATGGTCTCTATCAAGTTGGAGGAAGTCCTTTGGGAACCTTGACTTGCAATACTTCTCTTCAATCTGAATTATGGCACCAGAGATTTTCTCACCTTCATTACAAAGGTCATAGGTATGCTCGATTTCAATATAAACCATGAAGGAGTTTGTCAGGGTTGTGCAGCTAGGAAACTTACAAGGGGACCATTCCTTTCAAGTGAGCCAAACTACCGATATTCTTCAATTGGTCCATTCTAACCTATTTGATATGTTGCCCGTAACATCATTGGGAGGATATTTATATTATGCAATTTTTGTGGATGAGTTCTCTCGCAAAACATGGATCTATTTCTTGAAGAAGGATGAAGTGTTCAAATGGTTCCGTTCGTTTAAAGCATTGGTGGAAAATCAAACAAGGAAGAAAATCAAGATATTGAGGACCGACAATGGAACCGAATATGAATCAAATGAATTCAATGACTTTGGTAGAGAGACTGGCATTAAGAAGTTGAGGGAGACAAATGTTCCATACACCCTTGAGCAAAATGGAGTTGCTGAAAGGAAAAATTGAACAATCATGGAAGCCACCCGTGCCATGCTCCATGATCAAGGTCTAGCGAAGTTCTTATGGGGAGAAGCTGCCAACAATGTCGTTTATGTTCAAAATCGGAGCTTGTGTCAAGCATTGAATTTCAAGACACTGGAAGAAGTTTTCATTGGTAAGAAACTTGATGTTTCTCATTTTAGAATATTTGGTTGTCCCGTGTATTTTCATGTGCCCAAAGAGAAAAGAAACAAGTTGGAAGCATCTGGGAAGAAAGGTACATTTGTGGGCTACAATGAAAATTCAAAGGCATATAGAGTCTATGTGCTTGGTCAAAGAGATGTGGAAGTAAGCCATGATCTCACCTTCGATGAAGACATTGCCCTTGGGAAGGCCAGACATTTCTCTATCCCTAGGAAGGACAATGATGATGCTGTGGAAAAATAGGATGAACTTCCTACAGATGAGCCTATTCCCGATGTTGAAGCACTAATGGATACCATTGATCCACCCCCTGGTGATCCCTCTACCTCAAGGAAAAGACCTTTGTGGCTCAAAGACACTCTCGAAGATGCTCAAAGACATATTGCTCCAAGAGGGACATTTCGCGAAAGTAAGAAGCCAAATAGATATCAAGGATACTTAGCTGCTATGAGTACTATTGTTCAAATTGAGCCATGTACGTTTGAAGAAGCAGTAAAGCACCAAGTCTGGAAGGATGCGATGAATGAGGAATATGAATCTCTCATGAAAAATGATGTTTGGGATGTGGTGCTTAGACCGAAGGACAAATCTGTAGTCACCTCAAAATGGCTATACAAAATTAAACATGGAGCAAATGGGAGCGCTGAGAAATATAAGGTCAGGTTTGTTGCTCGAGGCTTCTCTCAAAAGGAAGGAGTGGACTATGATGAGATATTTGCACCAATTGCCTGGTATACCACTATCCAATCTATTATTGCTCTTGTTGGTACTTAAGGATGGAGCCTACATCAAATGGACTAAGAGTCAAGACTGCTTTCTTGCATGGCTCGCTTGAGGAATTCTATTTGGAACAACCTCAGGGGTTCGAAGTACAAGATCATAGGACACATGTATGCAGGTTGAAGAAAGCTCTCTATGGGTTGAAGCAAGCCCCTAGGGCTTGGTATGAGAGGATTGACAATTATCTCGTGAAGTTGGGATTTACAAGGAGTGATGCTGATCCTAACCTATAGTTCAAGGTTGAAAAGGACATGCCTCTCATTTTGTTCCTTTATGCAGATGATCTCTTTCTCACAGGTGCAGACCCTCTCATTTATCAATGCAAGAGGGAGTTGGGTTCCGAGTTCAAGATGAAGGACCTAGGACTGATGCATTACTTCCTAGTCCTTGAGGTCTGGCAAAATCCAGGCAAGATTTTCCTTTCTCAAGGAAAAAACATTGTGAAGCTACTAGAGAGATGTGGGATGGTGGATTGCAAGTCAGTGCTTACTTCGATGGAACTCAACTTTAAGAAGCTATGTGGAAGTGCTACTAGGCCCGCATTGGCAAATCCTTCCGAGTATTGACAACTTGTGGGGGCCTTGATGTTCTTGGTAGTCTCTTGTTCGGACATATGCTTTATTGTGAATACGTTGAGTCAATTTATGGTAGAGCCTCATCACATACATTGGATTGCTGATAAGAATCTCTTGAGATATCTCCGTGGCACAATCAACTATGGACTGAGATATATTGCTGGGAATTTGAGGCTACATGGATATTCTGATGCTGACTTGGCTGGCAATGTGGTAGATAGAAAGAGCATGTCAGGATGTTGCTTTTCATTGGGATCTGCTTCGATTTCTTGGATTAGCAGGAAGCAAAAACCGATTGTTCTAAGCACTGTCGAGGCTAAATATATTGCTTCTAGTATGGCTTGTTGTGAAGTTATTTGGTTGAGGAAAGTCTTTAGTGAGCTATTTGAGCATGTGTTGGATACTATCGTGATGTTTTGCTACAACAAGAGTGGGATTTTCCTTTTAGAGAAAGCGTGTTCCATGACCACTCCAAACACATTGATATCAGGTACCACTTTATCTGGGATATTGTACAACAGGGATCAATAAGCCTCCAACACATCAAGACTGATGAGCAGGTCGCAGACATCGTCATGAATCCCTTAGGGAAGGTCAAATTCTTAGCCTTCTGAGAGAAACTTGGGGTTGTGGAGGGTCACGCTTGAGTTGGACATTGAGCTCCTGGGTGCTTGGGGTACTTCTTGGAGCTATTAGTGACCATAGGGTGTGGTTCACCTTCCCCTATTGGTGCGTTGTGTATAGGGTGAGTGGTTTAATTTCCCCTGTGGTTGATGGTTGACATGTGTGTAGGGTGAGTGGTTCACCTTCCCTTACGATTGATGACACATGTGTAGGCTGAGTGGTTCACCTTCCCCTATGATTGACATATGCATAGGATGAGTGGTTCACCTTCTCCTATGGCATATGAGCATGATGAGTGGTTCACCTTCTCCTATGGCATATGAGTATGATGAGTGGTTCACCTTCTCTTGTTGATGCCCAACATACATCTTACCCATGTAGTCCAAGACTCATGGGAAGCACCACTCATCTGGCCAATGAGTTGGGAAAAGTGGATAGGGACCATAGCACTACCAATGGATGCATCATGTACTATCATACTCCCTATGTCTAGGATGCATGGTGTTCAACAACTTGATCTGGGATCAAGTCTGATTGAGGTTCTACCTCTGGACTGACTTTTGTCAGTGGAGAGTGGTAAGGGCTTGTGACTCACTTTCGATCGATTCTTTTTCATTATTCATATCAGTGCTCAACAAAGCAGAGATGAGATGAGATACAAAGATGGTACATGACGATAGGATGGCATGATGATCGATGGTGATGGAAGGATTGGCAGGTGGAATTCTCCCTAGTTGAGACGGAGTGTTAAAATTGGTAACTAGGGCCAAATTCCACTTCAGACATCTCATTTGATGGAGATGACGATTGCATTAAATTCCTCTTTTTGAGAGGACCAAAATCATCCTAAAAATCATCAAATTTGGACAAGCAAAAATGTGTTTTTGAATTTATGCTCACACGTGCAAATTGTTTAGGTCCGCCACATCATCATGTAAGCTCATGAAGTCCAAGAGACATGTCACTTCACCCTCAACAACTTGTATAAATACAAGTGACCTCTCATCTCATTTGGCATCATCATCACTCATTCTCTCTCCTTCTCTCATTGGTTTGTACAACTATTGGGCATTCTCTTTCTCTCATGTCCGACAAGGAGGATGAATTTTAGACTGAAGTACATGGCTGAAAATTTCAAGAGTTGACTGAAGTTTGACTTGGACCGCATGCCTATTTGACGTCAGGGTTGACTTTAGTTTGACTACAGATTTATTACTGTTTTGGGCTGACTTTGACCACTACTGAAGGCTGAGTTTGACTACCTTTGACCGAGCTTCAAAGGGGAAGTTTTGTTGTTGTGTTGGCCATCTTTGACTTTCTAGTTAGCGCTGAATTTGTCTGTAGTTGATTGCAGATTTGACAAGGTTGTTTTGACTTTGATTTGGCAAGTCAACTTTGACTTTCTGTACTCTCTCTGCTAAACATTTGATATATTAATAAGAAGAATTGATCAAAGGGTTTTCCTCACATTGGGGTTTTCCCTAACATCTGCCAAATCTGGTGTCCTTTTGTCTTGGCTTGTCTTCTGCATTTTATTTTATGTTTTATCTACAGTTACTGTCAATATGATTGCTATTGGAAAACTAAATTGGAAATTGTGATTGGGCTCCTAAAGGAAAAGGAACATTAAAGTAATTGTGCTAAGCATAGAACATACCATTGTGTTAAAATTGGAAATTAGGGCCAAAATCTACCTTGGACAGCTCATATGAAGGAGATGATATTTTTATTGGATTCTTCTTCCTGAGAGGTGCATGATTGATCTAAAGATCATCTCATTCTGACAAGCAAAAATGGAATTATGCATTTATTTCTTCTGTGGACAAATTGTTAAGGCTGGCTCCAGTGAAATGTAGGCTCATAAAGCCCAACCGTTGTGTCTCTTCACCGTCAACTTTGTGTCTAAATAGAAGAGGCATTTTCGTCATTTGGACACACCTTAACACACATCTTTCTCTCTCTTTTTCTCATTGGTTTGTACAACAAACAAGAGCATCTTCTTCTCTAGGCGTTGACTTGGGTTGACTGAAATTGCAGGCCGAAAATTTCAGATTTGTTTTTGGCAAATTGCAGTAGTGTTGACTAGCGTTGATCGAGGGTCAAACCTCCACCTTTGATTGTGTTTTTCAGGAAGAAAGTTTGATTTCTTTAGGCCGCATCTCCTGGCACAACAATTGAGGTATTTGCAGTTGTTTGACTTGCATTGAACACAGGCCCTTTGACTGCAGAGTTGACTATGCGTTGATCAGGTTTGATCGGATTTTTTGGGACTTTTTTGGGCTGATTTGGACTATCTTTGGAGGCCGAGTTGAGTGGGTTTAACCGAGCTAATTTGGAGGAGACTTTTTGCTGGTTTGACCAACGTTGACTTTTTGGTTAGGGCATCTTGTTGATTGCTGTTTGACTGGACTATTTTACAGTGATTGGGCAAGAAAATTTTGTATGAAGTACTCTCTCTCTTTGAACTTTTGAAGAATAATAAGAAGATTTGATCAAAGGGTTTTCCCCACATTGGGTTTTTTCCCTGGCATCTGCCAAATATTGTGTCCTCTTGTCTTGGCTTGTTTCTGCTTATTGTTTATGTTCTATTTGCATTTACTATCAATGTTAATGTGATTGATAATCTGGAATTTGTTATTGGGCTTATAAGAAAAAATGAAGTAAATTGCTCTAAAGCATAAAACATACCATTGTTATCTAAAATTAACATGGTATCAGCGCTAAGGTGAAGACAAAGCCCAAGCAAGAGTGAGAAAAGCAATCATTTAGATTTGTTGGACAAGGACAAGATTCAATGGCCTCCTCATCTTACTTCAAATCTGATGACAAAGTAAATGATAAGTCTGATTATCATGCATGGAAGATGTCTCTTAACGTGATTTTGGAAGAGCATGATGCTATGGACTATGTGCAGGGAAAGATTGCCAAACTTCCTTCAAATGAACTGGCTAGCGCTAAGATAAAGTACAAGAAAGGTGAAGTAAGAGCTACGAAGATCATCAGGGATTCTATTCATAAGAATTTAGTTGCGTACATCTCTAATTTGGGCACATCTACAGAGATGTATGACAATGTTAGGTCTAAGACTTTTGTGATCCATAATGTAGATATAAGTCTTTCGGATTAATCACATCGTTAGGATTTGGTCAATGTTTCGAACCAACTAATGTGGTTCATCCGACAAGTTGGTTAGCGTGTTTAAAGCTAGCAATGCAAACCAAGTTCTCTTCCTTAAGAACAAGTTGAAGGACATAAAGAAGGGAAGAGGAGAAGATATCCAATCCTACTTCATGAGGATTATCGAAATAAAAAATGATCTCCTTTCAATTCGAGAAGTTATTGCTGATAGGGAGCTCACTCTCATTGCCCTTGGAGGTCTCCCTTGTGAATGGGATGTGTTCAACACTACTATCCTCAACAATGACCGGATTCCAGGTTTTGATGAATTGTTGACTAGATGTACTCAAGAAGAAACAAGGATGATAGAAAGAGACATGCCTTCAAATAGGAATGATCCTACTGCATTCTCTGCTCGTGCTAAAAAGAAGAACAATGAAGGCTCAAAGAAGCAATGTCAAGGAAGACCAAGATTCAAAATGGAAGAAAAGGTAGATGCTTCATTTGTAATAGGGTTGGCCACTATGCTAGGGAGTGTCCTATTAAAAGGGATACACCTCAGGATGATGACAACAACAACTGCAACAATTTCAGGGGCAACAACAATCAAGGGAATGGCAGGTTCAACTACAAAGGAAAAAGGAATGCTCCCGCTACTCAATATGGAAATGGTCGACCTCCCAAAAGATCAAGAGACTCTAGGTATGATGAATCTAATGTTGTAGATAACAAGCAAAAATAATTTTATCTTATATCAACCCTCTCTTCTGCCTCTCCTCCGGATACTTTGGGAAAGTGGTTGATTGATAATGGTGCCTCAAGGCATTTCACTGGGTATAAGGAAGCTCTTTCAAATTTGATAGAAAATGATACAAATTTTGAAATCATTCTTGGAGAAAATCCCATCTATCCTATGAAAGGAGTTGGGATTGTTACTCTTCAATTGAATCAAGGCAACATCATTCATCTACAAGAAGTACTATATGTACTCGATCTAAAGAAGAACTCGGTATCTATCTCGGCGATGGAGGACAAAGGATTCAAGGTGGCATTCATTGATGGAAAGGTATGTGTTTGGAAACGAAACTTCAAAGAAGCATTTACTCTTGGATTCAGGGTTGATAGCCTATATCAAGTTGGAGGAAGTCCATTGGAAGCATGTCTTGCGACACATCTCTTCTATCTGAATTATGGCATCGAAGATTTGCTCTTCTTCATTATAAATCCCTGTCCGATGCAAGGTAGATGGTGACAAGTATGCCCGAATTTAAAGTAGAACATGAAGGTGTTTGTCAGGGATGTGCCGAAGGAAAACATACAAGTGGACCATTCCCCTCAAGTGATAGCAAGACTACTGATATTTTGCAATTAGTTGATTTTGATCTATTTGGTATGTTGACCGTGACGTCTTTGGGAGGATATTTATGTTATGTTATCTTGTGGATGACTTCTCCTGCAAAACTCAGATTTATTTCTTGAAGAAGGATGAAGTGTTCATATGGTTCCGCTCTTTCAAAGCCTTGGTCGAAATTCAAACAAGGAAGAAGATCAAAATATTGAGGACTGATAATGGAACCGAATATGAATCAAATAAGTTCAATGACTATTGTAGAGAAGCTGTCATTAAGAGGGAGACTACTACCACATATACTCCTGAGAAAAATGGAGTTGCTGAAAATAGAATCGTTCCATTATAGAAGCCACCCGTGCCATGCTTCATGATCAAAGCCTTCCGAAGTTCCTATGGAGAGAAGTTGCCAACGCTGCCGTGTATGTTCAAAATAGATGTCCTCATCAAGCATTGGACTCCAAAACTCTCGAAGAAGTTCACCGGTAAGAAACCTGATGTTTCTCACTTTAGAATTTTTGGTTGCCCCATGTATTTTCATGTGCCGAAAGAAAAGAGAAGCAAATTGGATGCATCTGGGAAGAAAGGAACATTTGTGGGCTACAGTGAAACTTCAAAGGCATATAAAATCTATGTGCCTGGTCAAAGAGAAGTGGAAATAAGTCATGATATCACCTTCGATGAAGATGCTGCCCTTAGGAAGATTAGGAACCTTCCTATTCCACGGAAGGGCAAAGAAGAAGATACAGGAAAGCAGGGAGAACCTCATGATGACCTGATGCTTGATGCTAAAGGATCGATGGATCCCATTGATCTACCTCCCCATGAGCCCTCCTAAAAAAGGAGACCCTCATGGCTTAAGGAAATTCTTGAAGATGCCGAGAGACATATTGCACCAAGGGGGGCATTTCGTGAAAGTAAGAAGCCGAATAGGTACCAAGGGTACTTAGTTGCCATGAGCACCATTGTTCAAAGTTCAAACTGAGCTTTGCACATTCGAAGAAGCTGTGAAGCACTAAATTTGGAAGGATGCTATGAACGAAGAGTATGAGTCGGTTATGAAGAATGATGTCTGGGATGTGGTTCCTAGACTGAAGGACAAATCTCTTGTCACCTCAAAATGGCTCTACAAGATCAATCATGGAGTTGATGGAAGTGCTGAAAAGTTCAAGGCCAGGTTTGTTGCTCGAGGCTTCTCTCAAAAGGAAGGTGTGGACTATGATGAGATATTTGAGCTAGTTGCTCGATATACCACTATCTGTTCGATCATTGCCCTTGTTGCTTGTCAAGGATGGAATTTACATCAAATGGATATCAAGACCACCTTCTTGCATGGTTCACTTAAGGAGGAAGTCTATGTAGAACAACCTGAGGGGTTTGAATTTCAAGATTAAAGACACTTGTATGTAGGTTGGAGATAGCCCTTTATGGGTTGAAGCAAGTTGACCGAGCTTGGTATGAGAGGATCGACAACTATCTGATGAAGCTGGGTTTTAAAAGTGAAGCTGATCCAAACCTTTACTTCAAGGTTGAAAATGATAGACCTCTCATCTTGGTACTTTATGTGGATGATCTCTTTCTGATAGGTGCAAACCCTCTTATTTATCAATGCAAGATGGAGTTGGCTTCCAAATTCGAGATGAAGGACCTAGGATTGATGCACTACTTCCTAGGATTGGAGGTCTGGCAAAAGCCAGGTGAGATTTTCCTTTCCCAAGGAAATTACATTGTGAAGCTACTTGAAAGATTTGGGATGGTGGATTATAAGTCCGTGACTACTTCGATGGAACTCAACTTCAAGAAGTTATGCGGAAGCGCTGCTGGGCACAATTTGGGAAATCCTTCTGAGTATTGTCAACTCGTGGGGGTCCTAATGTTCTTAGTGAACTTGTCCAGACATATGCTTTTCAGTGAATACATTGTGTCAATTTATGGTTGAGCCTCATCACATACATTGGATTGCTGCCATGAATCTCTTGAGATATCTCTGGGGCACAATCACCTATGGACTAATGAACAGGTCGTACATATTCTTACGAAGCCCCTCAGGAAGGTCAAATTCTTAACCTTCCGTGAACGATTTGGAGTCGTGGAGAGACCCTCTTATGAGGGCCCCGTTTGAGTTGGATATTGAGCTCTAGGAGCTTCGAGGGGGCTTGGGGTACTTGGAGCTATGAGTGACTGTAGGGTGAGTGGTTCATTTTTCCCTAGTGGTGCACTGTGTATAGGGTAAGTGGTTCACCTTCCCCTGTAATACCCCATGATGGTTGATATATGCATAGGATGAGTGGTTCACCTTCTCCTGTGGCATATGAGCAGGATGAGTGGTTCACCTTCCCCTGCCGATACATCCTACCCATGCAGTCCGGGACTCATGAGAAGTACCTCTCATCTGGCCAATGAGTTGGGAAATGAGGATAGGGACCATAGTACTATCGATGGACACATCGTGTACTATTGTACTGCCTATGCTAGGATGTTTGATATTGATCTGGGATCAATGGAGATTGACTTCAGGTCAGTGGAAAGTGGTATGATACACTCTCGATCATTTCTTTTTCATTATTTCTTCATGGTTCAACAAAGTAGAGCAGAGTATGGATGTCAGAGATGGTATAGATTGACAGATGGTTTGGCAAGTGGATTTCTCCCTAGTTGAGAGGGAGTGTTAAAATTGGCAACTAGGGCCAAAATCCACCTTGGACAACTCATATGATGGAGATGATATTTTTATTGGATTCCTCTTTCTGAGAGGTGCAGGATTGATCTAAAGATCATCTCATTTTGACAAGCAAAAATGGAATTATGAATTTATTTCTTCTATGGACAAATTGTTAAGGTCGACTCCAATCAAATGTAGGTTCATAAAGCGCAACCGTTGTGTCTCTTCACCCACAACGTTGTGGATAAATAGAAGAGGCATTTTCCTCATATGTACACACCTCAACGCACATCTTTCTCTCTCTTCTTCTCATTGGTTCGTACAACAAACAAGATCATCTTCTTCTCTAGGCATTGACTTGGGTTGATTGAAATTGTAGGCTGAAAATTTCAGATCTGTTTTGGGCAAATTGTAGTAGCGTTGACCGAGTTTCAAACCTCCACCTTTGACTGTGTTTTTCAAGTAGAAATTCTGATTTCTTTAGGCCACATCTTCTGGCACAAAAATCGAGGTATTTGCCGCTGTTTGACCTGCATTGAACGTAGGCCCTTTTGACCATAGAGTTGACTGTGTGTTGACCAGGTTTGGCTGGATTTTTCAGAGCTGTTTTGGGTTGATTTGGACTGTATTTGGAGGCTGAGTTGACTGGGTTTGACCGAGCTAATTTGGAGGAGACTTTTTGTTGGTTTGACCATCGACTTTCTGGTTAGGGCATCCTGTTGACTGCTGTTTGACTGGATGATTGGGTAAGAAAATTTTGTATGAAATACTCTCTCTGCTGAACTTTTGAAGAATAATAAGAAGATTTGATTAAAGGGTTTTCCCCACATTGGGGATTTTCCATGGCATCCGCCAAATATTGTGTCCTCTTGTCTTCGCTTGTCTTCTACTTATTGTTTGTGTTCTATCTTCATTTACTATCAATGTTAATGTGATTGCTAATCTGGAATTTGATATTGGGCTTATAAGAAAAATTGAAGTAAATTGCTCTAAAGCATAGAACATACCATTGCTATATAAAATTAACACATTGTGAACTAAAATTAACTACATGCAATCGAAAATATGGTCTTATATTTGGACTCTAGCATCTTTCTAGCAAGAACATAGTTTGAGGCATTATTTGTGATGAATTGCACTACATTCTGCTCCCCCACTTGTTGAATAATATCATCCGAAAGCTTAAATAGAAGGTTTGCATCCTTCACCTTATTAGATGCATCAACTGATCTAAAAAACATGGTTCCTTGAGGGAAAGGAGCAAGGAAATTAATGATAGTGCGGTTCTTTCCATCGGTCCATCCATCTAACATGATGGAACAACTTGTTTTGAGCCATGACTCTCTATACTCAGCCAAATGCTTATCAATGGAAAATATCTCTTTTTGCGAAAGAGCTCCCCTCAAGTCATGCATAGTAGGGCCTTTGAAGCCCTTTCCTGCAGCTGTAACAGAGTCCCACATAGCTTGGTAATAAGGTGAGCAGGCAACATTAAATGAGATATCTGCATCACCCCACCATCTTGCAATGTATTGAAAAGAAGATTCTTTTCATTGCTTTTTCCAAGGGTCATCCAAAGTGGGTTGATGCTGAGTTAGACTTGATTGGGAGCATTCGAGGAAGTGGGATTAGCAGAGGTAGTGGCAGAGGATGAGAAATAACTCTGGTTGTTCATCCTCTTTGTTCCTTTAGATTGTTGGCCTTGATGATAAGACCCAAGTGCAGGAGGAACATAGTGAAAGGGGTCATTGGTGGAAGGGATAGAAGAGGAGTTTTGAATCTCAAAATCATCAGACCCACTCTCTTTCATGGCTTGTAAATTTTCCTTCTTCCTTGCAATTTCTTCTTGGATAACCTTCTCCCTAGCGTTATTCTCCTCAAACTTCTCAAACTTGGCAAGGTATTCTACCCTAACAGGACCAGTGGCTTCCTTTTGTGCATTACATGGCTTTACTTGGCCTCTTATCCCAGCCAAGTGTTGTTTCAACCTGAGGATACCTCCAGCTCCCATAGATTTATTGCAAAATTTACATACCATTTTTCCATCAATCATGTCACAATGAGCTAATGCAGTGTCCTTGGCTTTTGGAGGCATGATGGCTAGAAATATTTGAAATTTGCAAAGAAATCTGGCAATTAAAAAAAATTGCAGCTAAGAAAAATGGAAATCCTAAGACAAATTTGGGAAAAAAAAGGGGCATATTTAACCTACAAATTTTGATAGCATAGAACTAGAGCTTTGATAGCAATGTAGCACAGAACACATGAAAAAATTAGATACATGGACAATAGTGAAATGTGGATTTTTTCAAGTGAAACAACAGTGAAATATGGATTTTTTCAAGTGAAAATCCTTACCTGGAAATGCAAAATAGCTTCTTTAGCCTCCTCTTGAAGATGCCAACTCTAGTAACAACTCCAAACTATTTCCAAAATAACTTCAAGTCCAACTCCAAGCCTCCATGATGACTACTCCAGCAAAAACTCAACACTCTCCAAGGTCCTAATGAAACTCACAAAATCTCCAAATGAGATGTGTGAGGCAACCTCCTTTTATTGGCTTGGAGGGGCTATTTTTGGAGGCAAACAACCCTTAATTTCCCTCCAAACCAGCTCACAAGCCTCCAAGAAATCGTCTGGTGGGCTGCGGTCATTGTGGCAATGAACTGGCCGGTTTATGATGTAACTGGCCAGTTTATCCATAAACCGGCTGGGTAGGTCCATTTAAAAAAAAGAGAGGGCGAAACAGGTGGTCTGACTGGGTTTCTTGGCCTGTTTGAATGGTTTAGCCAGTGAAACGGCTGGTTTGACTGATTTCAGGTTCAGACTGGCTGGTTTTTAATACTACGATGACAAGTCGGCTCGGCCTTTGAGAGGCACCTATTCGGCCCCCAAAGAAGCTATATATAAGGTCACTTGATCTCCCTCATTTGGAAATTCGTGGATCATCATCAAGAGATATCTTTCTGCTCTTTCTTATGCGAAGAAGGACAAGAAAATGGAGGATGAAGCTGGAAGAAAAGAAGAAGAAATCGCACATGTGAAGACTACTTTTTGTGCTGCTCACATCATACATGTATGTTCTGACAGGGCCAAAGTTTCTGTAATTGCTAATTGCTTCCTGAGGTCAGACCCAAATTTCTCTGTGGTGAAGTATGTGATTTCTGTTGGAGAGTCAGGCCGAAATTTAGCCCCTATTGCACACCTTTGACTGAAGTTTATGGATGGTTGACTTGGCTACTTGAAGGATTGCTGAGGTTGTCATCTTACTGGTCAGTTTGCCTATGATTTTGACTTTGATGTCTCTCTTTTTGAATTGATTCTATGATGAAAGGTTTGCTGCGTTTTCCCCTTGTGGGTTTTGCCCTGGCCTCTGGCCTAATTTTTGGTGTCTCTTGTTTCTTGTGCACGGTGATCTCTACTTTCTTGCATAATTAAATGTATAATCGCTTGATGACATAATTGAATGAAGATAATGCTAAAAGTAAACATATATCAATCACAAGTAATTATCATGATTAGAAATTCAATCTTGCAATTGAATTTCAACATGCTTTATGTACCTGTGTTCTTATATTATCTTTTAATGTGTTTTTCAGGTCTTGGCTCCTCGTAATGGATACCTTCCTCTTCTTATTCCTGTCATAAAACCTCATTTTCAGAGTTCCTTGCCTCCTGGAACAGATACAGTATGGTTTGAGTACAAAGGCTTACCTTTGAAATGGTAAAGATCATTGCAAAGCTCTCTGTTTCCTTTGTTTGTTATTGTGTTTTATTGTACAGTTGTGCCGTAGTCTTAAAAAATGAAGTGACCATTTATTTTTCTTTTAAACCATCTCTTATTCTAACATCAAACATTACTATCATATTTAGTGGGGTTGGATTGTGCATTTTTTCTTTGTCAACTTGGAAATGGCCGAGTCTATTTTTCGAGGAGTTGGTCATTTTATTCTTCCGTCAAAAACTCCATAGATTAAAACTTCATTTAGTTGATTTCCTAGTTGACAGTGTTACTTAAGCTGTCTTTGATCGTAATATTTTAGCTAGTATTCATATAACCGACATTTCATTTGTTGGCATAATAAGAAGAGCCTAGGAGGGATTATATGCAATGTTGAACTTGTAAAATGAGTAAAAGGAATGATATGTGAACATTGGGACAAGAGGAGGCTCTGTAACAAAATTTTAAATAAAGTGGGGTAAATATCTTGATATAAACTTTTATGCACTGTATGGTTATTAATTATATCAATCCTGGACATCTTATGATTTGCATATTGGTTATTATTTGTTTGTAGATTTGTGTCAAAGCTTTATAAACCTGAATGCCTACTTTGCTTGTTGTTTGTAGGTACATTCCAACTGGAGTCTTGTTTGATCTTCTTTGTGCAGAGCCGGAAAGGCCATGGAATATAGTAGTAAGAGGCTCATGGCATCTTGGAAATTATTATTGAATGCAAAATATGATTTTCTGGGAGTTGTAGCCTTTCTGTTCAAGTGTCAATTTGACTTGCTTTCCTAGGTTTTGTGATCTTTTTTTATTCCAAATTTAAGCAGAAACTTTAGCAGCTATATTGAACCATCTTCTATATATTTGTCTCCAAATGTATCTTCTATAAACATTAATGTCCAACAAAGTTATATGGGTCAGTGCTTGGCCTGAAGCACAATTATATGCATTGAGGGTCATTTCTCACAAGATATTAGACAACGCCCAATAAATCTACAGAGGGACCAGATGTTAGGTAATGTAGAAGCCTTGGATGAAGACCTGGTGTTAGCTTTATGTCAGTGTTTGGTATGGGTATCTCTTACAGTAACATGTTGCTGGCGAATGCATACAGAAGCAATTGTAGTTGAAGGCAATAGTGTCATATAAAGGACCTCAGGACTTTCCTAGGACATTCCCTAATTATTTATGAATTACCTACTTATTTATGAATTGGAATATGGATCAAAAGTGTAATGAATTCCTCCCTTCCTTTCAGTGTTTTACTCATCCAGTCCTCAACAAATTTTGAAGTGGACATGGAATTTAGACCATCATCTAGCATGACAGTAATGGATGACAAAGAATTCCTTGGGGGTCTAACAATTAGAAATGTAACAACTGTCAACTCTTCTCTTGGAACATAACATCATTGCTGGAAAATAATCTTATGTTACTCTTTTATATTATTTAGAATGCCGGCCCTGGTTGGTCTGCCCATTTCCACAAGCTCCTGATGCAGCATTAAAAGTCACAACTTGAGCTCAACAATGAGTTGGCAAGCTAAAGTATAAGTGTCAACTTCCACTCTGCAAAATTTCACATACAGAAAGGAATTAGAGACAATACCATTCCATGAAGAATCCATCATCTAGACATCAACATAGGCATTTGCTTGTGTAGAAAGGCACCTTAAGAAAATGTGAAAGAGCTAAAAGAAAGGCTGAAAAATTGCAAAAAATGAACTAAGAAAAATCTTTTTGAGGGTTTATTTGAGGGGTGAAATTTAAGAAATGCCTGAGCTGTGATAAGTATTACCTAAACCTAATAAGTTGTTGACAGTTTTGACCAAGTGAGGCAACTTTGACACAGTGAGACAAGTCTACTCAGCAATATTTGTCAGTTTTCTGTAATGTTCCTAAATAGGAAATTAAGTGACAAACAAAGCAAGCAGACAATCCAGCAATCAGAAAAGCGAATTTAACATCATACACCCATGAAAACGCTGGAAATAGAGAACTGCTGAGCCATTTTATTAAATCATCAAAGGAAAATACATCAGTGAATGGAATGGTGCACCTGGGCTTGTCTCCAAGGACATGTGTGACAAAACCCAGGTGAGAAAATGCTGATATGAGGGCTGCCCAACTGCTGCTCTAGAACTGATCTGCGCTGCCCAGAAACTACGCTGTTCACTGCTTCCCTTTCTCAGAAAATTATAAAACTTCAGCTCCCGGATCCTTAGCAAAAACCCACCAAAACCCACGAAGGGTTTGGCCTAGTTCACACTTCTGAAATTCGACCCCCAAGGAGCCTGTCCTCTGCTGAAACTGGCAAACTCGGCCTATTTGAATGAAGCTGGGAAAGCTCTCCAAAACTGCCCCAAATCATCGAAATGAGAACCCCTATGAATTTCCTTCCTTCCCAAGTGTGATTCCGGTGCTGTAGCTCTTCTCCTCAAGACCCACGTAATGCCCAGTCTGGCCCTCTGCACTGTCCTCCAAGACTGGGTTTCGAACTGCCTATTTGCTGCACCCACCTGCTCCAAACTCCTCCCAAGTGCTGACCTCCTAATGTCCTTCAACTCTCCAGGTTCCTTCGGCTAGTGCTGGCCCAATGAAGCTCTGTCCACAACTGTGTGTTTCCTTCTCTGACTGGTCCAGAAATACGCACTGTTGTTTTGTGGCTGAATGTGCTGGCTATGAATCCTCGCTGGTGCTCCCCAAAGTGCTATGAAACTGCCTTCCTAGGGTGGCACTCATAGTCCCCCGAAGGTAAGGTTGAATCTCTTGCTTGAGAGATTCGTGGCTAAGCCAGTTGACTCGGCTAAGCAGCTCGAGCAAACAGTCAAGTGATTTTCAATATGCAAAAGTGAATGATCCCCCAAGTGAGGAGCTCTTCCTCCTTATGACTTTGTGGGCCTCCCTTTCCTCATGTGGCCCCCCTACAACAACGATGCAATTTTCCTCCAAGGCAATTTGAATTGCCCATTGTGTTTTCCCACGTGGGTGGCCCCCACCTTCCAATAGCAAATTAATCTGGCATCATTTCTCCTAAGTTCCTAAGTCAAAATTGCTTGGGTCCTTTTCCCTAGCAAAATTTGTACAAAATTGTGAAAAGACAAAACCTGTTACAAATTCTTTTGGGAAGGGACATGACATTTTCTTTGAGTCATTTGACAATGATAGCTTTATGTTCAAAATAGAACTTATGTATAAAATTGAATAGGTGTATATTTTCACTATCAACTTATCTCGACTTAGGGTCCCTAGAGGTAGTGTAAAGAGAGTACTAGTCACGCTGCATGCTTGAGGTCAACTTATCCTTTATACAAACTTACTGAATTCCTTCCTGAGATTTTTGTTCTTCCATGATGCTTTTCTGTTAATTTTATGTATGTTCTATGCTTAGAGCAGTTTCCTTTAATTTTTCCATTTAGCTCAATATCAATTCCAGATTAGCAATCACATTTAGCATGATAGTAAAATGCAGATAGAACATAAACATAAATCGCATAAAAACAAGCCAAGACAAGAGGACACAAGATGTGGTACCAGCCAGGGTCAAACCACAATGTGGGGAAACTCTTGGTCAATTCTTTTTATGTTCTTCAATAGTTCAATAGAGAGAGAGATAATACATATACATCAGAAGTCAACACTTTGACTTGTCAAAATAAGAGCAAAGATCTTCTCTGAGAAGATGTCATATGAGGTAGCTGATCTGAACACAAGTGATTCCATCACCTTGCTGTACCTATCAATGTGCTGCACCGTGCTACACCATCATACCATGTCCATCATCACTGTGCTGCACCATGCTGCACCATCACTACGTCCATCATCACTATGCTGCACCATCACCATGTCCATCACTATGCTGCACCATGCTGCACCATCACTGAGTTGTACCTCATCATGCTGTACCCAAGATGCTGCTCTTCATCATCATGCTGCACTATGCATCACTGTGCTACACCACTGTCATTGTGCACTATGCTGCACCGTTTATCATGTTGCTTCATGCACCTTACAACACCATGATGCTCCATGCACCTTACTGCACCATGCTGCCCATGCACCTTACTGCACCATGCTGCTCCATGCACCTTACTGCACCATGCTGCCCATGCACCTTACTGCACCATGTTGCTCCATGCACCTTACTGCACCATGCTGCTCCATGCACCTGACTGCACCATGCTGCCCCTGCACCATACTGCACCATCACTGCACTGCAAGTGCAAACCAACCTTAGCTGCTTGCTATGGCTTGCAGCGTAGTAGAGCAGCTAGGCTATAGTTAGCACTCTTCATGATACTTAAGGACAACGTATAATGGCTGTATATATAAGTGTCCCTTCTTGCTGCCTTAAGTGTTGCGGCTAGGTGATAGCATTAGACTTCATGACAGTTTTTAAGATTAGACTTCATGACAGCGTTTATGATTAGACTTCATGACAACGTTTAGCATTAGACTTCATGACAACGTTTAACATTAGACTTCATGACAATGTTTAGGATTAGACTTCATGACAACGTTTAGTAGACTTCATGACAGCGTTTAGCATTAGACTTCATGACAGTGTTCAGGATTAGACTTCATGACAGCGTTTAGGGCTTATTACGACCAGCATATAAGACTTGACTGTGTTATAGAAGCCCCTTTTGGATAGCGAAGGAGCCTCCCTAAGTCTCCTTCATGACTGCGGTTAGGGTCTCCTTTTTGGATTGTGGTTATGACCCAAACAAGACAGCGTATTAGACTTCTTCATAGACTGTGATAAGGCTTCTCCATAGGGCAGCGTATCACCCAGGGCACTCTCTAGATTTCATATTCATCAAACCCAAAACAGAATGAAAAGAGATCACAAGAGTGTGTGTGTCCAAATGACTAAGAAGCCACCTATTTTTATACTAAAACGTTGAGCACAAGTGGGGGCAATTTGGTTGCTGGCCGAACATGATGAATTGTCCCATAACACAAATAAATTCATATCTCCATGAATACATGTCGGAATCGGATGATCTTTAGATCAATCCTACACCTCTTGACGAGAGGAATCCAAGAAAAATACCAGCTGCCATGAATAAGTAGACCCACATGGAGTTTGGCCCTAGTTGCCAATTTTAACACTCCCTCTCAACTAGGGAGAACTCCATCTGCTAATTCATCTGCCAGACTGTACTATCTCTGCCATCAGTGCCCTGCACTACTCTGTTTCGCTGAACTATGAAGAAGAAGAAGTGATCGAGAATGTATCATACCATCCTCGACTGACCCGAAGTCAGTCCCATATAAAAGAGAGTGTCTCATACCACTCTTACTGATCCGAAATCAGTTCCAAATAAAGAGAGTGTATCATACCACTCTTACTGATCCAAAACCAGTTCCAAAAGAGAGTGAGTTATATCACTCTTATTGACCCGAAGTTAGTTCCAACTGATCCCAGATCAATATCATCCTAGCATAGGGAGTACGGTAGTAACGCGATGCGTCCATCAGTACTACTATGGTCCCTATCCTCATTTCCCTACTCATTGGCCAGATGAAAGGTACTTCCCATGAGTCCCAGATTGCGTGGGTAGGATGTCTCAGCAGGAGAAGGATGAACCACTCATCCTGCCTACATGTCGCCAGGGGTATCTCAGGGGAACGCTGAACCAGTCACCCTGTACACAACAAATGACTAGGGGAAGGTTGAACCACTCACCCTATGACTGTGTCTCGGTAGGAGAAGGATGAACCACTCATCCTGCCTACATAGCAGACCACTAGGGGAAGGTTGAACCACTCACCCTACGGTTGCTCATCGCTCCAAGTACCCCCAAGCCCCCGGAGCTCCCAGAGCTCAATGTCCATATCATAAAGGACCGTTAGGAGAGAGTCTCTCCACGACTCCTAGTCGTTCCCGGAAAGTCAAGAATTAGACTTTCCTAGGGGCTTCGACAGAATATCAGCGACCCGCACATCAGTCCCAATGCGATGGAGCCTTCTTGCTCCTCGATGTACCATATCCCAGATAAAGTGGTACCTGATGTCTATATGCTTGGAGTGATCATAGAACACATGATTCCTCAACAATCGAATCCTCCTCTGGTTGTCACAGAAGATCACGATGGTGTCCAACACGTGTCCAATCATCTCACTGAAGAGCTTCCACAACCAGACAACTTCACAGGAGGCCATACTCACAGCTATGTATCCTGCCTCATCGCTGCTCAAAGCAACGAACTTCTGCTTCCTGCTCATCCAGGATATCGCAGCAGAATCCAAAGAGAACCAACACCTAGAAGTGCTCTTGCGATTCTCCACACTGCTTGCCTAATTAGCATCATAACACATTTCCGACAGTGTATCTCAATCCATGAGAGATTGTGCCTTGAAGATATCTCAAACGATTCTTGGCACCAAACCAGCGAGGCTCAACGATATATGAGCTCAACATGCTAACTGTAAAACATATATTCGGATGGGAGTTCACCAAGAACATTAATGCTAGTATGAGTTTATGAAACTCATAGGCATTTCCCAAATCAGGTCTGGCATCACTACCGCATAATCTTTTAAAGTTAGGCTTCATTGAGGTAGTCACGGGCTTGCAGTTCACCATTCCAAATCCGGAATCCAACTCCCTCTTACTTTTGCAAATGAGAGGGTCTGCACTTGTCAGAAAGAGGTCTTCCTCATAAGGTTCCAGTATTAGAGGTCTATCATCCACCACCATTAAGTAATGGTTTGGATTGGCTTCACTCCTAGTGAGTCTCATCTTCATCAGACAACTATCAATCCTCTCATATCCAGCCGGAGGTGTTTGCTTCAAGCCATAGAGGGCTTTCTTCCACCTGTATACATGAGATTCGTAGTCATGAATCTCAAAACCCTCGGGTTGTTCCAAATCTAAGGTCTTGCTACATGAGGGGAATGATCCCCTTGTAAGATTTCCTTCGGTACACCTCGGACATGTACCTCCATGCTGTTCTTGAATTCAAGCATCCCCTTCACTATCTGACTCACATCGGGTAGGGCCTTATAATGAAGATGGGCAAACCTCTGGTGCCATTGAAGAGATGTGTCACACGACATGGTCCCCAATGGACTTCCTGCAACTTGATACAAATTGCCAGCCCTTAACCCATGAGTAAAAGCATCTTTGAAAATTCCATTTTCAAACACGTACCTTTCCATTAATGAATGCCACCTTGAAACCTTTCACTTCCATTGCCGAAATGGACACCAGGTTCTTCTCGAGATCAGGTACATAAAGAACTTCTTGTAAATGAATCATGTTACCCTTATTCAATTGAGGGGTAACATTCCCTACACCTTTTCTGGGATAGGTGGCATTGACTCCAAGTATAATCCCCACGATTGTTTCCATCTCTACCAAATTAGAGAGAGCTTCCTTCTATCTGATGAAGTGCCTTGAAGCACTACTTTCAATAAGCCAGATTCCCAAAGAGTCTGGAGGAGAAATAGTGGAGAGGGCCAATATAAGATAATACTCCTTTAGCTTATCAGAAACAACATTTGATTATTCATACCTAGAGTTCCTTGCTTTCTTTGAAGAGTCGGCCATTTCCTTGATGACCTGCATTCCCTTTTCCTTTGCCATTGTACTTGTCTTTCCTCTGATCATTGAAGATGCCCCTGGAATGATTGTTATCATCATCAAGTAATGTGCCCCTTCTATTCGGACAGTCTCTCGCATAATGGCCAAACTTATTGCAAGCAAGGCATCTGCCTTTCCTTCCACCCTTAGATCCAAACTTCCTATTGAAGTGACCTTTAGGTAGGTCATCAAATGCTTCCACTACGCCACTTGGATAATATTCTTTGTTTCGACTTCACCCTTGGTGAATTTGAAGTGGGATGTGGAACCTATTGAGCCTTTTGTCCTTTCCAACTGTCTTTGGTGATTGCTCTTTCACTCTTGCTTGGGCTTTATCTTCACTTGAACTTTGATACCATGTTAATTTAAGGTATGTTTTATGCTTAGAGCAATTTACTTCAATTTTTCCATTTAGCTCAATATCAATTCCAGATTAGCAATCACATTTAGCATGATAATAAAATGCAGATAGAACATAAACATAAATCATAGAAAAACAAGCCAAGACAAGAGGACACAAGATGTGGCGCCAACCAGGGACAAACCCCAATGTGGGGAAACCCTTGATCAATTCTTCTTATGTTCTTCAACAGTTCAGTAGAGAGAGAGAGATAGTACATATACATCAGAAGTCAACTCTTTGGCTTGTCAAAATAAGAGCAGAGATCTTCTCTGAGAGGATGTCACATGAGGTAGCTGATCTGAACACAGGTGATTCCATCACCTTGCTGTACCTATCACTGTGCTGCACCATGCTCCACCATCATACCATGTCCATCATCACTGTGCTGCACCATCACCATGTCCATCATCATTGTGCTACACCATGCTACACCATCACCATGTCCATCATCATTGTGCTGCACCATGCTGCACCACCACTGAGTTGTACCTCATCACGCTGTACCCAACATGCTGCTCTTCATCATCATGCTGCACTATGCATCACTGTGTTGCACCACTGTCACTGTGCACTACACTGCACCATTCATCATGCTGCTTCATGCACCTTGCAACACCATGCTACTCCATGCACCTTACTGCACCATGCTGCTCCATGCACCATACTGCGCCATGTTGCCCATGCACCATACTGCGCCATGTTGCTCCATGCACCTTACTGCACCATGCCGCCTATGCACTGTACTACACCATCACTACACTGCAAACCATCCTTAGCTGCTTGCTATGGCTTGCAGCCTAGCAGAGCAGCTAGGCTATAGTTAGCACTCTTCATGATACTTAAGGACAACGTATAATGGCTGTATATATAAGTGTCCCTTCTTGCTGCCTTAAGTGTTGCAGCTAGGTGATAACATTAGACTTCATGACAATGTTTAAGATTAGACTTCATGACAATGTTTAAGATTAGACTTCATGACAGCATTAGTAGACTTCTTGACAACATTTAGCATTAGACTTCATGACAACGTTTAGCATTTGGCTTCATGACACCGTTTAGGATTAGACTTCATGACAATGTTTAGCATTAGACTTCGTGACAACATTTAGCATTAGACTTCATGACAACGTTTAAGATTAGACTTCATGACATCACTTAAGGCTTATTACAAGCCCTTTTTGGATAGCGAACGAGCCTCCCTAAGTCTCCTTCATGACTGCGATTAGGGTCTCCCTTTTGGACTATGGCTATGACCCAAACAGGATAGTGTATTAGACTTCTTCATAGGTTGTGATAAGGCTTCTCCATAGGGAAGCGTATCACCTAGGGCACTCTCTAGATTTCATCTTCATCAAACCTAAAACAGAATGAAGAGAGATCACAAGAGTGTGTGTGTCCAAATGACTAACAAGCCACCTATTTTTATACTAAAACATTGAGCACAAGTGGGGGCAATTTGGTTGCTGGCCGACCTTGACGAATTGTCCCATAACACAAATAAATTCATATCTCCATGAATACATGTTGGAATCGGATGATCTTTAGCTCAATCTTACATCTCTTGACGAGAGGAATCCAAGAAAAATATCAGCTGCCATGAAAAAGTAGAGCCACATGGAGTTTAGCCCTAGTTGCCAATTTTAACTTCTTCAAACTGAGAATCATTGCTATGTTCTTTTATAATGTCTTTTTTTGAATGTGGCTTGATATTCCTTTGATGCCTATGACCATCTCCTTCATTTTTCTTGGCTCTATTATGAATAAAATATATTAAATATAAATAATGATTAATTAATTAGTAATTAGTGTTGAAGGGGCATGTCTAAATGAGACATGACTTTCCATGAAGAGACACCTACCTAGTATATAAGCAACCCCTCAGTCTCATTTGTATCATCATTCTTATTCACACATTTTAATATATATTCTTATATCCTGAATGGAGATTTACATATTCCAAGTCTTCTGTTCGTTCCATTTGGTATCATATCAATTCGATCTTTTGGCTGCTCAACCGCTGAACGGAGTCATGTTCTCCGATCCAGGCCTCTAGCCATCAACATTCTGTCAACCTTGTTGCCATATAATTGAAGCGTTTCGCTCAGAATTTGGAGTTTCTCTTTTTCTCCATTTTGCTAGGTTGTTGGCCATTAAAATTACAAGAAAAAAGTAAAGTCTCTCTCTCTCTCTATATATATATATCTTATATATATATATATAATTTAAATAAAAAAATTGAAAAAAATATATGAAGTCAATGTAAAAATTTTCTTAGAAGAAAAAAACATTAAAATAAAATAGTCAATATATACAATAGAAAAAATTCAAAAAGAAAAAACTATTACCTGGCCGTCGGAGGAATCGTCGTATTGCAGGGAGAACCACGGTCTGTGTTGGGCTGTTCGCACACACTGCAAACCACCAGTCCATCGCAACAACAACCAATGTTGTGAGTTGTCCGTAGCACAATCGTAGACCACCACCGCCTAGCCACTCGCATCGCCACTACGTTGTTGCCAAACAATTCTGTGGCTGCCACCGCTGTAGTCGGGCCACTCCACTGTAGCTACCGTCCATTGTCAGGGCAACGACTACACATAGCACCAACATAGTGAGTCGTCATGCTCACAGTGTAATCCCCTGCATTTTCTGCGTTCAAACACTGCCAACCATCGCGCTGCCGACCACCACCATCACCCATAGGTGGTCACGTTGCACCAAATAGATGACCCATTGTAACTGACTGCACGACCACTGGTCTTGCCAATCTGGCCTCGGTTTTCAAATCAGTATAATAAGTAAGAAACCTTGAAACGTTTTCTACAGAAAAAAATAGTGTCAACAACCGCCAACATTTGCTACGCTACCATTTGTTGCCATGCCAAAACCATCTAATCACGCTGCATACATTAAAAGGCAACCAGATCTTCGTGCTCAAACGCCATTCCTAAATCATGCCATGCAATAACTCATTCGCGCAGTCAAGTAAACGAAACGGGTTGTAATTCATGTTGCAATTCATTAGTAAAACCATCACTAGCCATCAAAGCACTAGTAAATCTGTTATGTATGAGGATAGTTATTGTTGAATGAATCGCTACCACCCATGAATTGTGACTTTTGAAATCTACCCTTTAAATTTTGTCTGACATAGACATATTTGTTTGAATCGAGATAATTGTAGCCATATAGTGGATATAATTGTTTTAATTGATCACAACCAAACTATATAAATACAAGCGTTATAGGTATAAAGGGTAGTTGATTAAAATATATATTAAACAAACAGATTGCATACTTTATTATATATAAGTGTCATTATTAAAAAATAGTCAAAGGAAGTTTATTTTATATTAAAAATAAGGGCGGCCGAGGCACTACTAAATTTATTAGTTTAATTAGTGTTGGTTGAAGTAAACAGTTGCCCAAAAAAAAAGAGTAAAAGAGAATACCCTATATAATAAAGTATTAAAAGCAAAATATTATAATATTTTTTATCGAAGGCAAAAATGTAGTCTAATTTGGAATTGAAGGAAGTAAAACTGGAGACCAACAAAGAAAGATTTCTTAAAACTCTTAGTATATGTGTCGGTGCGCTATTTAAAATCAAAGGATCACTTGCGGGAAATGATGTTATCATCTCTATTGATCCTACTCAAAATAATAATTATGTTAGTACTAAATGTGCTAACCAATTAGTGATTCTTGAATCAAATATAATTGAAATGAATTTGGTTGACACAGACGACAAAAGCAATCTACAACTAAGTATTGGAGACTATACTTTTGTTTCGCGATTCACTGTTAAAACCTTATTTTGCGACAATAGTGACATTATTTTAGGTTCACCCTGGATGGCAACCCTAGCTTCCTTCATCCTGAATGCGAAGAAGAAGCTTTTGACATTTTCTTACAAAAAGAAAAAAATGATGCTACAAGATCTTACAGTGAAGCTGAATTCAGTGATACTAGAAGACATACTAGATATCTTAAAAGTAATTTTTCAAGAAGGTAAAAAAGTATTACAAAATATGCAAAGAGAAGTTGACAAGATCACTCTTGAAAAAAATGAAGAAGTTTTGCGACTTAAGACCATAGTGAAAAACTACCGACGCAAATTAAGAAGCTTAAAAAGGACAAGAAGTCATTGGAAAACAAGGTGCAACTGTTTATCGAGAAGGATCGAATGTGGAAGTCCAAGTTGAAGAGAAAGGAATAAATACTGATCCAGTGAATATCACAACTCAAGAAGAATACAAACCAGTTGAAGAAAAGACACACTTAGATGTTGCAATTTAGACGATGAACACCCCAAGTGAAGGTTTTGTACCCAACTCAACAACATTGTGAAGGTTTTGTACCCAACTCAAGAAGAAGGCAAACCAGTTGAAGAAAAGACACACTTAGATGTCGCAGTTTCCACGATGAACACCCCAAGTGAAGGTTCTGTACCCAACTCAACAACATTGTGACATGAGGTAAATCAGAGTATTTCCACACACATGATAAGGGAAAGACAAATCAAAAGAAACCCTTACCTACATCCGAATCACAAGGATAGACGTCTCAACCAATCTACAAATCAGTATCACTCTGAACATAAACAACAAACTTATGTTCTGAAGACTACTAATGTCAGTACAATTCATTGTTGTGATAACAATTGACACGAAGTATCTAGTAACCACAATATTCCACAAAATTAATTTAGGGTGGCCAGATTCCAAAAGGGCACGGGGAAACTTTTCGCTAGGCATCTCAATCAATCTACAAATCAGTATCACTCTGAACATAAACAACAAACTTATGTTCCGAAGACTACTAATGTCAGCACAATTCATTATTGTGATAACAATTCACACGAAGTATCTAGTAACCACAATATTCCACAGAAAATTAATTTAGGGTGGCCAGATTCCAAAAGGGCATGGGGAAACTTTTCGTTAGGCGTCCCCCCCATCCTGAGAGTGTGGGAAACATGGGGAGCACACACCCCACCCTGGGGATGTGTTCCTTTGTAACACTAAACAAAACAATGATAAAAGATGGCAAATCGAACTAGTTTTTCTACACTAAAATATCTCAGATTTGCTTCCTGAAGCTATGAATTGATTCTACAATCTGGTATAATGATGTTACTTGCTGTAATTTTCAGATTGTCTAAAACAGAAAATTAAAATGAAAACTTTAAAAGGTTTTTGGTTGGTTGCGAGGGAAGATTAGTGCCTGAATCTTTTTCGGCTTATGGGGTCAAGTTAGCCTCTTGAGAGGGCTCTTCTTGATGAAGATTAGGGGCAACAAGCAGCTAAGTGACATGCACAACAACAGTCCTTATCTGGTCACTGTTACCATAAAATCTAGTAGCCTAGTGCAAATCCTTATAAGGCAATCTAGGTCTTAAGGAAACAATGAGATCAGCCACCACTGTCACCTTTGTGGCTTCTCCCCTGCTGTTTTGTGGTTGGATATTATTCACACAAGGGAGGCTTCGCAACAAGGCTTACAAGTTAGATGACATAGGGATCCTAAGCCAAATGGCTATCTAAGGAACTTGGAAACTACACACCCCAGAAAGGTCCTGAATGAAGAGAGGCTCGGGGTGGAAAACAAATGCTGGTTTGGAGGAAAGCACCGGCAAAGCCTTGGAGGCTGCAATAGATTCTATATATGTCCAAGTAAGCTTTTCTTCTAGCCACCATCACCTTATAAAATGCTATTATAAGTCAGGGTTTCAAATTAAGCAGATTTACAACATGAAATTTTTTATAACATCAATGGAAATAGCCTATTTATGGTATGCTTTCTAATGTGCTTAATGCTATTGATGGTGGTAAACAAGGGATAGGCCAGCAATGTGTTTTTAATGGCTGAAAATGCCCATAAGAACAAACAAAACCTAGACATCAGCCCTAAAATTTGGGGTAAAACATGCATAAAATGATAGATTGTGCTTTTTGAACATTAATAGATGTGATGCTTACCTAAAGGGCATAACATGTAGGTGCAATTATGCTATAAAATGCTCATTTAACCAAACCCTAACCTTAGTTTACCATGAAATAAAGAAAAATGGAAAAATTATAATGATTGACACACAATGACTAGTGCCTTCAGTGAAATGGGTAATGGAGTCAATAGTGTGAGTTAAAAAGGCAAAGGACCTTGGATAGAGAGCGTGGAGAGAGAGTTCACTTCACCTCCAAACCTTCATGACTTTTTTCTTTAGGAGACTTAAGGTCAAAGGATGCAATCTAGTTCCTTTGGATTGTTGATGACAAATTTTGCATGATAAGAAATAAGAGTTCATTAAATATATTGCAATTTTAATATGGAATAAGATAAACCCTAATTTCATCAATTCATGTAAAATGGAAGAAAACACCATACAAGCAAGCATCACTTCATCATGTTGATTTGGGGTAGCATTGAATGTGCTTTAGCCATGAAATTTGGTGGAGAGGTTGGGGCACATGAGGTCTCCAATACCCAGAAAGGGTTTGGGAAAATTTTAAACAGATCAGGAGATATTAAAATAATTAATATTTTTAATGGAGTCCCTAAGTCTAAACTTAGGGAAAATAAAATATTAATGTGTATTAATATGAATCTGTGTTAGAGTGGTCCAAAAGACATGGATCAAGTTAGATCTAATCTTAGCCGTTGATTAGGGACTTAATCTCGATCGTTGAGATGTCAATAGGAAAAGTATAAGGAGAGGCTTGAGGGTCTTGGAGAGGCACACCAGATGATCAGTCATTCTATTCTCTAGAGTGGGGTTTGCTAAGAGAGATAGAATTAGTGATCGGGAGAGTAGCTGAGGGGCATTGAGTACAGAGGAACAGAGAAGGCAGAGATTGTGCTGGGAGAGCAGTGCAACAGCCAAGGAGTGTGACGCAGAGCCAGCAAGAGCTCACGCAGGGCCACGCAAAGGTAGTTAACTGCTGCGCAAAGCACTAGAGGGGCCATCGTAGCTGACACAGAGGCTCCTAGAGCTGACGCAAGGCCTCCTGGGGCTGACGCAGGCCAAGAAAGGCTGACGCAGGGCCAGCATGAGACAAAGAGGGGTTGACGCAATCCATATTGGGCAGACGCTGGGGTTGTAGGAGCAGTTTTGTGCTGAGGAGCTGCCGAAAGGGTTTTCCAAGGTTTCAACTAGGAGATTTCTCTGAAACTGTGAGGTATAGCTCCTAAGGAAATTCTCTGTTGGGTAGGCCAGTTACGACACCCAGATTGTACTCTGATATTGCTTAATAAGAGAACCCTCAGATTGCTACACCGGTTTTCCCGCATTGGGTTTTTCCGGGGACTTTGGTCCAAAAATAATGGTGTCACGTGGTGTGTTTGTTCTTGTTTCTTTTAGTTGCTGATCTGTAATATGTTGAGCATGCACTAATGTTTATTTTCAGTATTTACTTTGTAAATAACTTGTTAAAGAAAAAT
>APFE031277156.1:20703-51805 GCA_000404065.3 Pinus taeda | reverse complement strand
TGTGGGAAACGGGGCCCGTACGGCGTGGAAACGCGTTTCCGTCCGTGGAAACGTGTGGAAACTCCTGGAAACGTGTGGAAACGCGCCCGTACGGACGGAAACGCGTTTCCGTTTCGTTTCCGTACGGAAACGGACCCTAGACCCACGTTTCCTGCAACTTAGCTTTCCATTAATGAATGCCACCTTGAAACCTTTCACTTCCATTGCCGAAATGGACACCAGGTTCTTCTCGAGATCAGGTACATAAAGAACTTCTTGTAAATGAATCATGTTACCCTTATTCAATTGAGGGGTAACATTCCCTACACCTTTTCTGGGATAGGTGGCATTGACTCCAAGTATAATCCCCACGATTGTTTCCATCTCTACCAAATTAGAGAGAGCTTCCTTCTATCTGATGAAGTGCCTTGAAGCACTACTTTCAATAAGCCAGATTCCCAAAGAGTCTGGAGGAGAAATAGTGGAGAGGGCCAATATAAGATAATACTCCTTTAGCTTATCAGAAACAACATTTGATTATTCATACCTAGAGTTCCTTGCTTTCTTTGAAGAGTCGGCCATTTCCTTGATGACCTGCATTCCCTTTTCCTTTGCCATTGTACTTGTCTTTCCTCTGATCATTGAAGATGCCCCTGGAATGATTGTTATCATCATCAAGTAATGTGCCCCTTCTATTCGGACAGTCTCTCGCATAATGGCCAAACTTATTGCAAGCAAGGCATCTGCCTTTCCTTCCACCCTTAGATCCAAACTTCCTATTGAAGTGACCTTTAGGTAGGTCATCAAATGCTTCCACTACGCCACTTGGATAATATTCTTTGTTTCGACTTCACCCTTGGTGAATTTGAAGTGGGATGTGGAACCTATTGAGCCTTTTGTCCTTTCCAACTGTCTTTGGTGATTGCTCTTTCACTCTTGCTTGGGCTTTATCTTCACTTGAACTTTGATACCATGTTAATTTAAGGTATGTTTTATGCTTAGAGCAATTTACTTCAATTTTTCCATTTAGCTCAATATCAATTCCAGATTAGCAATCACATTTAGCATGATAATAAAATGCAGATAGAACATAAACATAAATCATAGAAAAACAAGCCAAGACAAGAGGACACAAGATGTGGCGCCAACCAGGGACAAACCCCAATGTGGGGAAACCCTTGATCAATTCTTCTTATGTTCTTCAACAGTTCAGTAGAGAGAGAGAGATAGTACATATACATCAGAAGTCAACTCTTTGGCTTGTCAAAATAAGAGCAGAGATCTTCTCTGAGAGGATGTCACATGAGGTAGCTGATCTGAACACAGGTGATTCCATCACCTTGCTGTACCTATCACTGTGCTGCACCATGCTCCACCATCATACCATGTCCATCATCACTGTGCTGCACCATCACCATGTCCATCATCATTGTGCTACACCATGCTACACCATCACCATGTCCATCATCATTGTGCTGCACCATGCTGCACCACCACTGAGTTGTACCTCATCACGCTGTACCCAACATGCTGCTCTTCATCATCATGCTGCACTATGCATCACTGTGTTGCACCACTGTCACTGTGCACTACACTGCACCATTCATCATGCTGCTTCATGCACCTTGCAACACCATGCTACTCCATGCACCTTACTGCACCATGCTGCTCCATGCACCATACTGCGCCATGTTGCCCATGCACCATACTGCGCCATGTTGCTCCATGCACCTTACTGCACCATGCCGCCTATGCACTGTACTACACCATCACTACACTGCAAACCATCCTTAGCTGCTTGCTATGGCTTGCAGCCTAGCAGAGCAGCTAGGCTATAGTTAGCACTCTTCATGATACTTAAGGACAACGTATAATGGCTGTATATATAAGTGTCCCTTCTTGCTGCCTTAAGTGTTGCAGCTAGGTGATAACATTAGACTTCATGACAATGTTTAAGATTAGACTTCATGACAATGTTTAAGATTAGACTTCATGACAGCATTAGTAGACTTCTTGACAACATTTAGCATTAGACTTCATGACAACGTTTAGCATTTGGCTTCATGACACCGTTTAGGATTAGACTTCATGACAATGTTTAGCATTAGACTTCGTGACAACATTTAGCATTAGACTTCATGACAACGTTTAAGATTAGACTTCATGACATCACTTAAGGCTTATTACAAGCCCTTTTTGGATAGCGAACGAGCCTCCCTAAGTCTCCTTCATGACTGCGATTAGGGTCTCCCTTTTGGACTATGGCTATGACCCAAACAGGATAGTGTATTAGACTTCTTCATAGGTTGTGATAAGGCTTCTCCATAGGGAAGCGTATCACCTAGGGCACTCTCTAGATTTCATCTTCATCAAACCTAAAACAGAATGAAGAGAGATCACAAGAGTGTGTGTGTCCAAATGACTAACAAGCCACCTATTTTTATACTAAAACATTGAGCACAAGTGGGGGCAATTTGGTTGCTGGCCGACCTTGACGAATTGTCCCATAACACAAATAAATTCATATCTCCATGAATACATGTTGGAATCGGATGATCTTTAGCTCAATCTTACATCTCTTGACGAGAGGAATCCAAGAAAAATATCAGCTGCCATGAAAAAGTAGAGCCACATGGAGTTTAGCCCTAGTTGCCAATTTTAACTTCTTCAAACTGAGAATCATTGCTATGTTCTTTTATAATGTCTTTTTTTGAATGTGGCTTGATATTCCTTTGATGCCTATGACCATCTCCTTCATTTTTCTTGGCTCTATTATGATAAAATATATTAAATATAAATAATGATTAATTAATTAGTAATTAGTGTTGAAGGGGCATGTCTAAATGAGACATGACTTTCCATGAAGAGACACCTACCTAGTATATAAGCAACCCCTCAGTCTCATTTGTATCATCATTCTTATTCACACATTTTAATATATATTCTTATATCCTGAATGGAGATTTACATATTCCAAGTCTTCTGTTCGTTCCATTTGGTATCATATCAATTCGATCTTTTGGCTGCTCAACCGCTGAACGGAGTCATGTTCTCCGATCCAGGCCTCTAGCCATCAACATTCTGTCAACCTTGTTGCCATATAATTGAAGCGTTTCGCTCAGAATTTGGAGTTTCTCTTTTTCTCCATTTTGCTAGGTTGTTGGCCATTAAAATTACAAGAAAAAAGTAAAGTCTCTCTCTCTCTCTATATATTTTCTATATATATATATATAATTTAAGATAAAAAAAATTGAAAAAATATATGAAGTCATGTAAATTTTCTTAGAAGAAAAAAACATTAAAATAAAATAGTCAATATATACAATAGAAAAAATTCAAAAAGAAAAAACTATTACCTGGCCGTCGGAGGAATCGTCGTATTGCAGGGAGAACCACGGTCTGTGTTGGGCTGTTCGCACACACTGCAAACCACCAGTCCATCGCAACAACAACCAATGTTGTGAGTTGTCCGTAGCACAATCGTAGACCACCACCGCCTAGCCACTCGCATCGCCACTACGTTGTTGCCAAACAATTCTGTGGCTGCCACCGCTGTAGTCGGGCCACTCCACTGTAGCTACCGTCCATTGTCAGGGCAACGACTACACATAGCACCAACATAGTGAGTCGTCATGCTCACAGTGTAATCCCCTGCATTTTCTGCGTTCAAACACTGCCAACCATCGCGCTGCCGACCACCACCATCACCCATAGGTGGTCACGTTGCACCAAATAGATGACCCATTGTAACTGACTGCACGACCACTGGTCTTGCCAATCTGGCCTCGGTTTTCAAATCAGTATAATAAGTAAGAAACCTTGAAACGTTTTCTACAGAAAAAAATAGTGTCAACAACCGCCAACATTTGCTACGCTACCATTTGTTGCCATGCCAAAACCATCTAATCACGCTGCATACATTAAAAGGCAACCAGATCTTCGTGCTCAAACGCCATTCCTAAATCATGCCATGCAATAACTCATTCGCGCAGTCAAGTAAACGAAACGGGTTGTAATTCATGTTGCAATTCATTAGTAAAACCATCACTAGCCATCAAAGCACTAGTAAATCTGTTATGTATGAGGATAGTTATTGTTGAATGAATCGCTACCACCCATGAATTGTGACTTTTGAAATCTACCCTTTAAATTTTGTCTGACATAGACATATTTGTTTGAATCGAGATAATTGTAGCCATATAGTGGATATAATTGTTTTAATTGATCACAACCAAACTATATAAATACAAGCGTTATAGGTATAAAGGGTAGTTGATTAAAATATATATTAAACAAACAGATTGCATACTTTATTATATATAAGTGTCATTATTAAAAAATAGTCAAAGGAAGTTTATTTTATATTAAAAATAAGGGCGGCCGAGGCACTACTAAATTTATTAGTTTAATTAGTGTTGGTTGAAGTAAACAGTTGCCCAAAAAAAAAGAGTAAAAGAGAATACCCTATATAATAAAGTATTAAAAGCAAAATATTATAATATTTTTTATCGAAGGCAAAAATGTAGTCTAATTTGGAATTGAAGGAAGTAAAACTGGAGACCAACAAAGAAAGATTTCTTAAAACTCTTAGTATATGTGTCGGTGCGCTATTTAAAATCAAAGGATCACTTGCGGGAAATGATGTTATCATCTCTATTGATCCTACTCAAAATAATAATTATGTTAGTACTAAATGTGCTAACCAATTAGTGATTCTTGAATCAAATATAATTGAAATGAATTTGGTTGACACAGACGACAAAAGCAATCTACAACTAAGTATTGGAGACTATACTTTTGTTTCGCGATTCACTGTTAAAACCTTATTTTGCGACAATAGTGACATTATTTTAGGTTCACCCTGGATGGCAACCCTAGCTTCCTTCATCCTGAATGCGAAGAAGAAGCTTTTGACATTTTCTTACAAAAAGAAAAAAATGATGCTACAAGATCTTACAGTGAAGCTGAATTCAGTGATACTAGAAGACATACTAGATATCTTAAAAGTAATTTTTCAAGAAGGTAAAAAAGTATTACAAAATATGCAAAGAGAAGTTGACAAGATCACTCTTGAAAAAAATGAAGAAGTTTTGCGACTTAAGACCATAGTGAAAAACTACCGACGCAAATTAAGAAGCTTAAAAAGGACAAGAAGTCATTGGAAAACAAGGTGCAACTGTTTATCGAGAAGGATCGAATGTGGAAGTCCAAGTTGAAGAGAAAGGAATAAATACTGATCCAGTGAATATCACAACTCAAGAAGAATACAAACCAGTTGAAGAAAAGACACACTTAGATGTTGCAATTTAGACGATGAACACCCCAAGTGAAGGTTTTGTACCCAACTCAACAACATTGTGAAGGTTTTGTACCCAACTCAAGAAGAAGGCAAACCAGTTGAAGAAAAGACACACTTAGATGTCGCAGTTTCCACGATGAACACCCCAAGTGAAGGTTCTGTACCCAACTCAACAACATTGTGACATGAGGTAAATCAGAGTATTTCCACACACATGATAAGGGAAAGACAAATCAAAAGAAACCCTTACCTACATCCGAATCACAAGGATAGACGTCTCAACCAATCTACAAATCAGTATCACTCTGAACATAAACAACAAACTTATGTTCTGAAGACTACTAATGTCAGTACAATTCATTGTTGTGATAACAATTGACACGAAGTATCTAGTAACCACAATATTCCACAAAATTAATTTAGGGTGGCCAGATTCCAAAAGGGCACGGGGAAACTTTTCGCTAGGCATCTCAATCAATCTACAAATCAGTATCACTCTGAACATAAACAACAAACTTATGTTCCGAAGACTACTAATGTCAGCACAATTCATTATTGTGATAACAATTCACACGAAGTATCTAGTAACCACAATATTCCACAGAAAATTAATTTAGGGTGGCCAGATTCCAAAAGGGCATGGGGAAACTTTTCGTTAGGCGTCCCCCCCATCCTGAGAGTGTGGGAAACATGGGGAGCACACACCCCACCCTGGGGATGTGTTCCTTTGTAACACTAAACAAAACAATGATAAAAGATGGCAAATCGAACTAGTTTTTCTACACTAAAATATCTCAGATTTGCTTCCTGAAGCTATGAATTGATTCTACAATCTGGTATAATGATGTTACTTGCTGTAATTTTCAGATTGTCTAAAACAGAAAATTAAAATGAAAACTTTAAAAGGTTTTTGGTTGGTTGCGAGGGAAGATTAGTGCCTGAATCTTTTTCGGCTTATGGGGTCAAGTTAGCCTCTTGAGAGGGCTCTTCTTGATGAAGATTAGGGGCAACAAGCAGCTAAGTGACATGCACAACAACAGTCCTTATCTGGTCACTGTTACCATAAAATCTAGTAGCCTAGTGCAAATCCTTATAAGGCAATCTAGGTCTTAAGGAAACAATGAGATCAGCCACCACTGTCACCTTTGTGGCTTCTCCCCTGCTGTTTTGTGGTTGGATATTATTCACACAAGGGAGGCTTCGCAACAAGGCTTACAAGTTAGATGACATAGGGATCCTAAGCCAAATGGCTATCTAAGGAACTTGGAAACTACACACCCCAGAAAGGTCCTGAATGAAGAGAGGCTCGGGGTGGAAAACAAATGCTGGTTTGGAGGAAAGCACCGGCAAAGCCTTGGAGGCTGCAATAGATTCTATATATGTCCAAGTAAGCTTTTCTTCTAGCCACCATCACCTTATAAAATGCTATTATAAGTCAGGGTTTCAAATTAAGCAGATTTACAACATGAAATTTTTTATAACATCAATGGAAATAGCCTATTTATGGTATGCTTTCTAATGTGCTTAATGCTATTGATGGTGGTAAACAAGGGATAGGCCAGCAATGTGTTTTTAATGGCTGAAAATGCCCATAAGAACAAACAAAACCTAGACATCAGCCCTAAAATTTGGGGTAAAACATGCATAAAATGATAGATTGTGCTTTTTGAACATTAATAGATGTGATGCTTACCTAAAGGGCATAACATGTAGGTGCAATTATGCTATAAAATGCTCATTTAACCAAACCCTAACCTTAGTTTACCATGAAATAAAGAAAAATGGAAAAATTATAATGATTGACACACAATGACTAGTGCCTTCAGTGAAATGGGTAATGGAGTCAATAGTGTGAGTTAAAAAGGCAAAGGACCTTGGATAGAGAGCGTGGAGAGAGAGTTCACTTCACCTCCAAACCTTCATGACTTTTTTCTTTAGGAGACTTAAGGTCAAAGGATGCAATCTAGTTCCTTTGGATTGTTGATGACAAATTTTGCATGATAAGAAATAAGAGTTCATTAAATATATTGCAATTTTAATATGGAATAAGATAAACCCTAATTTCATCAATTCATGTAAAATGGAAGAAAACACCATACAAGCAAGCATCACTTCATCATGTTGATTTGGGGTAGCATTGAATGTGCTTTAGCCATGAAATTTGGTGGAGAGGTTGGGGCACATGAGGTCTCCAATACCCAGAAAGGGTTTGGGAAAATTTTAAACAGATCAGGAGATATTAAAATAATTAATATTTTTAATGGAGTCCCTAAGTCTAAACTTAGGGAAAATAAAATATTAATGTGTATTAATATGAATCTGTGTTAGAGTGGTCCAAAAGACATGGATCAAGTTAGATCTAATCTTAGCCGTTGATTAGGGACTTAATCTCGATCGTTGAGATGTCAATAGGAAAAGTATAAGGAGAGGCTTGAGGGTCTTGGAGAGGCACACCAGATGATCAGTCATTCTATTCTCTAGAGTGGGGTTTGCTAAGAGAGATAGAATTAGTGATCGGGAGAGTAGCTGAGGGGCATTGAGTACAGAGGAACAGAGAAGGCAGAGATTGTGCTGGGAGAGCAGTGCAACAGCCAAGGAGTGTGACGCAGAGCCAGCAAGAGCTCACGCAGGGCCACGCAAAGGTAGTTAACTGCTGCGCAAAGCACTAGAGGGGCCATCGTAGCTGACACAGAGGCTCCTAGAGCTGACGCAAGGCCTCCTGGGGCTGACGCAGGCCAAGAAAGGCTGACGCAGGGCCAGCATGAGACAAAGAGGGGTTGACGCAATCCATATTGGGCAGACGCTGGGGTTGTAGGAGCAGTTTTGTGCTGAGGAGCTGCCGAAAGGGTTTTCCAAGGTTTCAACTAGGAGATTTCTCTGAAACTGTGAGGTATAGCTCCTAAGGAAATTCTCTGTTGGGTAGGCCAGTTACGACACCCAGATTGTACTCTGATATTGCTTAATAAGAGAACCCTCAGATTGCTACACCGGTTTTCCCGCATTGGGTTTTTCCGGGGACTTTGGTCCAAAAATAATGGTGTCACGTGGTGTGTTTGTTCTTGTTTCTTTTAGTTGCTGATCTGTAATATGTTGAGCATGCACTAATGTTTATTTTCAGTATTTACTTTGTAAATAACTTGTTAAAGAAAAATTAACAAGTAGGTAGGAATAAATCAGAAAAAGTGCATGAAAGGTTTCTAAATTAAGTGAACTTAGAAACTTCAACACATCAATCCATAGAAACTCTCTTTGTGCAAAACATATCCTCCCCAAGACAATTTGCTACCCTTCTTTGCCATTGTGTCCAACTGAAAGAGAGAGAACTAGTGTGCACTCTTTGCAAGAGAAGGAAATGAGTGTGTGACAATAATCGAAGACATTTGACCTCCCTTTATTTATATGAGGGAAGCCAAGTCGAATATGTCTTAATTTACACTAAAATCCCTCAAAAATGACTATAAGCATTCAACAAGTCTATTAGGTCACAAGCCAACCTAAAGATAGCTTTACATAATGATAAAACATAATAAATGATTCCCTGTTCTCCACACTTGCGGGAAATGAAGCTCTCCAACCTAAGTAACCGGATTCGTTGATATACCTCGGCGAATCCAAATCTCGCGTATCCGATACGATTTGCGGGAAAATCGTATCCCAAAACTGGATTCGACGAGTCCAACTAGGATTCGTACGAATCCTATATGAATCCCATACATGCTCAGTAAATCCCGATTTTAGGATTTGTATCCCAAAAAATAACTAGAAACAATTGTCTCAGTGACCAATTTTTCAGTATTTCTGGAGAAGAATGTATGTTTTAAGTTCGGTGGACAAAAGTTTGCTTATGTAGTTTCTAGAACAAAATTTCTAGGGTAAGATTTCTTTTGTTGGAGGCTTATTCTCATCCTCAGTAGCCAATCTCCAAGCAAATTTTGTACTGTAGATGTGTGTTCCTCTAATACTCGAGAATCATCAATATCATGTTTTCTCTGAAAAAACAACGAACTTGACAAGATTCAAGAAGTGATCTGAGATTTGTAAAAACTTAAACTTCACAGCTCATACATTTGATTTGTTTGACTGTTATTTATCCATGATATGTTTGTCCTTTAGTTGGCAAAATAATTTTAAGACTTTTAGAGAAGTGGATGTTTAATAAGTCACTAGCATTGTTGGAAGAGACATGACCCCAGATTTTAGATAATTTATTAGCAAAAATTAGCCCTGAGATGCAGATATTTGAATTTTGAAATAAAAGTCCATAATGTCCAAAATTTTGCTCATCCTCTAGTAATAGGCTTTTATGTTGCTAATATGCCTTAGATTATATTTCCCTGTAACCATTTGCCATTTCATATAAGTATCTTTGTCTTTTGTATGTACTATGCATGCTATAGATGAAGATCTATGTTTGAAATCAATAAATTTGTATCATTAATTAAAATTTGTGTAAGATTCTATTTTAATAATATGATATATTTTAAAATTATATTTATTTTTAAATTTATATTAATATATATATATATTATATATATTTTTTTTAATGATATATAATTATATATATTAATATTATATTTTTTTTTTTAATAAAATAATATATAACGAATCCTACATGTCTTGTTCCGGGGGGTCAACGTGTCCAAATCCGACACTACAAATCCCGAATCCCCGTGTCAGGTGACTGAGTATCCAACATGATGTCATCTTCATAAAGTGAGCGCTTTATCAAGCAAGGTGACAAGAAGTGTCAAAGAGGGCTCCTCACTCCAAGACATCTCAATGTCTTGAAGCCACAACTCCTCATTCAAGATGTCATCATCAAGAAGCCACATGACATCATCCTAGGGTGTGCATGGGTGACATTGCAAACCTAAGGCATGACATCATCCTAGGGTGTGCATGGGTGACACTGCAAACCTAAGGCATGATATCATCATTAGAAAGAGGTGTACCGACCCTGCCAAAGCATCTCAAGTTTGTTGAATTTGTAGCTTTGAAAGGTCTTTTGCATAAGCTGGTGTCTTGCATGCAGGAGGAAAAGTCCTCTTTAGATGATTGTTTGTGAGGAACAACTAATATGATCTCCTTCCTAGGTTTTGACTTAGGAAAAAGTATGTTGATTAATTATTTAATTAATGTTGACTTTGGGCTAATGCTTTTCTAAGAATAAATAATTAATTATTTAAGTGATTTAGATCTAATCTCCGTTGTTGATCAAAGATATTTAGGATTTAATCCTAGCCCTCAACCACTGGAGATTAGTGGTTTGGCCCATGTAGAAATTATAAAGAGATCCTATGTGAGAGGATGAAGACACATTATAGTGCTATTGTTGAGAGAGCCATTTTCTGAAGGAGTGAGAGACTCCAAGATTGAAGAGAAGGGAAAGGGATTGCAACAAGGGAGTTTTGGGAGAATTTTTTAGTGATGTTGAGTCTAGGAGAGAGAGGCCAAATTATTGAAGAGGAGGCCTGAGTTTTGGAGGAGGGCCAAATTACCCAAAGGGGCCAATTTATCCCTAGTGCGTAGGGGCTGTGCGAAGGGAGAAAGAGGGACCGAATTAGTTGGTAGAGGAGGCTAATTTTCCAGGGCTGAAATCTTCAGAAGAGCTGAGTTCCAAAAGGGCCGAGTTCCTTGGGGCTGATTTCATAGAGGGGCCAATTTGCAAGTTCCAAAAATTGTAATTATTCTATGTATTCTTTGTGGGTCTAGGCCCTAATTTCTTGAGTAATTTAAAGTGAAGGAAGATTATGTTGGGAAGAATATTTGCTGTAGAGTGATTGATTCCTTGTTTTATTTCTAGTGCATTTTTTTTAAACAGAATGGATAGAGGATTTTTTGTATTAATTCAGTTGGTTTGAAGGCCAAAACCTTGTACATCTGCTTGAGATACATCATCCTTTATGCACATACAAGACCAAAAAAAGGTGACACATTTGGCCCTCTGTCTACATACTACTGCACTGATTTGAATAGCTTATAATGCCGCCAAAAAACTCCTAATATAAAGACAAACTGACAAAGCATGGATTAAAACTAGATTAAGCTACCCGACAGTGTTCATCCCAACAGGGGTACCATCCTCAGATTCTGAGACACAGGGAAGAAAAGTCGAGCCCATAGTATTTTCAGGAGCTGCCCCTGCTTGAGTAACTGGAATTTGTGCTTGCAGTTCACGAACCTTAGCAACCATTTCCTTGCCCACCCCACTGTTTCTTCCTTCAAGCAGAGAAATCACTCTATCCTTCTTCAAACTCAGAGTTTCGTGAGCTACTTGAAGTCTCTCAACCTTAGTCTGCAATAAGCCAATTTTTTGATGCAGGAGAATCGCCTGTGCATGGGAATCAACCTTTCTCATCTCTCCCTGCTCGGATAACAAAGTCATTATCTACTCCACCATAGCTGTCAAATAACCTAGCTTCTGGTCTAATTCATCCTTCTCTATACTGTCCAAGCGCTCCATAATATATACAAATTTAAGAATTGACTTCAATGCTGAGATTTGGAGCCAACAATTGCTATAATCTATTGGAACTAAAACACACAACCATCCTTTATATTCTTGCAGTGTTGCATTAAACAACCTGTAACCTCTCACCAGTAAATTGAAACATTCCTCTTTCTTACTCATTCTCCGATCCTATAGCACTGCTAAGAAGTTAATACCTCTGCAACTGATATCCTGCCTCATTAAACCTGGGATCCTCGAGCATGTTTTCTGAACTACAAAATTGGAAGTGCAATATTTTTGCCTCCACTAAGACATAATATCATAAGAATGAACCATCCACATGTCTGGTATTTCATCCGGTAATCGAAGCATAATACATCTATACACCCAAGCCCAACACTTGACTGTGGAATGGAGCGAAACAAAACCACTGGGAGAGAGAAAGAATGGGTGATAAGATTGCCTAAGTACTGGCATTAGGATGATGTTGAAGATCCCACTCGGTCCTTTCTTCTTGAATGTTGCTTAGCGCGATCAACACACAAATTAATGAATTTATAATTGATGGTTTCATGGAATAGGTTGGACGACAGAAATGTTATCATCTTGAACCATTAATCCTTGGTCTAACTCTTTTGTTAGTAAGGGAGTCCGCTGTTACATTTAAATGCCGCTTGACATGGTAAAGGTTGATAAGCTCAAACTTTGATATTTGTAGGCTTATTCTATGCAATATAGGAGATAGATTTTGCACGTGGGTTTCTTTGATTTTGCACACTTGCTGGATAACTGTAATATCCCCAAGGAAAATTAACAGTAAATATGCAAAGCAAACATGGACAAAAATACCATGAAATAGTAACAAACAATCAGACCACAAATTGCCACCAAAACTGCGCTACTGTACACTTTTTATTGATGAAAATGGGTGTCCAATGAGGTGCTGGAATGAGTGCACCTGGGCTTGCTCAAGGCAAGCTAGCGAAGCCCAAAATGACAAGTAAGACACCCTCCAATCTGCTGCTATGCTGTTCAAGTACTGCGCTGTAGATGCTCAGAATTATGTTTCTAGCTGAATTGAACAGCTGTTAGGGCCTCCTTGGGTGCTCAGAAAATTCCGGGAAATTAACACCGCCCTCTCCCCCAATAACCCACAAAAACCCACGAAGGAATTGGCCAATGCTTGACTTCGGAAATTCGGCCTTATTTCCGCTAGCTCCTCTAATTGCTGGCTGAATTGGGACCCCTGTTTGACCCCTCAAATCTACCCAAAAAATTCTAGTAATTTGGGATTGTGATCCTTGCCCAAAACCCAGAATAACCCAGAAAGGGTTTCCCTTGGTTCCAACCTTCAAAAATTGATCCTTCACAACTTACCCTCCTCCAATTTCGAATTCTGTTGCTGTGACGACCCTGTCAATCTCTGCTCTCCCAACTCCAACAATCCTCTTCAAATGGTCCCCCAAATGATCTCCCAGTACTCTAGTTCCAAACTCACTTGGGATAGTGCTGCCCCAACAATGACTGTGCAGTGATGGAGGAGATGACGCAGTGCTGCGTGATGAAATGAGAGTTGCGTGTAGGATGACCCTATTGTCTATAGCTGTCTTCTATACTATTGAAAATCAACCCTCCCGTTGGTAGTGCAAAAAGGCAAAGTGAAACTCTCTCCTTAGGCTAGCACTTGAAGTCCACCAAAGCAAGGGTTGAGATCTCCACTCGGAGACACTCGTGTGCTAAACAACACTGCAAGCATGCTATGTCAAAGGCACAATTTTTGAATAGATGAATGGATGACCAAAAATGAGTGCCTCTTGCTCTATTTATCAAAGAGCCCCTAAGATGCCCATGTGGGCCCAACTCAACTTTCCCCCAACAACTTCGCTCCGACGAGAGAATACTCCACATGTGGGCCGTAATTCTCCATGGGGTGGCCCCCATGATCCACTAGAGCCGCAATATTTTCCCTTCCTTCCTAATGTTTGGGCACCCACTTAATCCCAAAATTCATGTGGGACCTCTAAACCCACATCTCCTAAGTGCAAACATGAAATAAGACAAAATTGGGCAAGATTTATATTTCCCTTAGCAATATTGCTAAGCGAGAATATCATAGTCCTCCTCGCCAAAATGTTGCTTGTCCTCAAGCAACTGCCGAACAAGCGCTCTCTCCATGCTGACCTAATTACCACTGTGAGCAATACCAGGGTCCCAATTATGCCACTGTGCCACTCCCGATCCCTGTGCTGACCTGTCATAGAGGAGTCCCAATGGTAGATCTGGGTGACCTCCCCCGGTGCGAACCCACTCTCCCTAATTCATAAGCAAACTGCTTAGCCCTGTATCTCCCGGGTCCCAAACTAATCTCAAAGTGAGTCTATCAAGTGGATGTTGCCCCGTTCGAGTCAAAACTACAACCCACTCGTGCTCCTGCAAAGTCATCCACTCTGGTAAACCTCTGCTACACACCCAATATTGGAAAACTCCACTGTGCGCAGGTCTCTCTTGCTAGGGCACCACGCCAAGGTTACTATCTACCAATGCACGCTCAGACTCTTGTCGAAATCATAACGAGAATGGCCTTCCTCGCCCTGTAGTGCTCATCCTAATGGTCTCTGACCTGTCATCTAGAGGAGGATGCAATCCTGTCTCTGTCATCTCCATGATCCTCCCAAAACAAGGTAGTCCTCTAACCCAATGGATCCTTGGATTCCACAACCAGATTAGAGGCCCATCGCTCTGAATTCTTGGTGCCTGCCATTGAGTAGTGCCAATGACTGCCAAAACCCATATGTGCCAATCATCCTGCGATACTAGCGCAATGCCCCAAGTCATCAACGAATCTCCAGGGGGCAAACTACTGTCTATGCAACTGAAACCCAATGGAAGAACTATACAATCTTCCCTTGTAGAAACTAGCACATCCATGAATGTGGCTGAACTGCCAAGCCTTGAGAGGATGAGATCTCGTGCTGATGGCAAAAGGAAATTGCCATGCTGACGCTGTGGCTCTCTAGTCATAACCGATAGTGTAACATGCTCATATTTTCCACTGTGTGTGGACTATATCCTCCTCTCCTGAGGCCTAGTGGCGAAAAATGTGAGAGCCAAGCTCATCATGGGCATCTCCATGATGCCAATATCTATGCCTCTACTGCCAATCTCGACCCTGAGAAACAACATGATAAGTTTGCCTTGCCATGTAGTGGAGGTCTCAGTGACCCCCCATGTGTCAAGCCCGAGGTGAACTGGATCACCCTTTGCCATGACCTTGCTCATCACCAAGGGGAGGGATCCACCCGCTAACGGATCCCTGGATTCCCCAACCATACTAGGGTCTCATAACTCCCACCCCTCGCGAAGTGTCGCTGCGTAGCGCTGCTACCTGCTAGAACCCATTTGGCCCTCATCTTTGATCCCTATATGTATCCCATGGGTGGATCACAGGTATCAAGAGTCCGTCTTGTGCTAGCCAACCTGCCCTGCTCCTACCAAACCATGCAGTGAAGTCCGCTTTCCCAACTCCTGATGATACATATGGATACTACTCGAAGTATGGGTGCCCTCTTGTAGACAAAGTGTACCATCCATCGTCCCTCGGGCTCCTGTGACACCTCAGACTCTCTCGCCTGAAGTGCATCATGTATTTCCCTCGACAATCAACTCCCCCTGTGTGAGCCTAGGAGTGGAACCTATGCTACCTTCGGAATAAACCAAGCCGTCCCTAAGCCTGCATCCGTTAGCTCATGCCTCCACCAAACGTATCAACTGGAGAGTCATGGGTGGGTAGGTCCCCAAGGGTAGGATCAAGGATCTACTGGGGTACTGAAGAATAACCCTATGGGTGCCCCTCTCTCGGTCTTAGATTTGCTGATAAACCAGGCGAAGACCTGTCTCTGTACACCATAGGATATCCCTGGCTATCGCTATACTACCCTGTACCATCTCGTGCCCTGTTTGTGTCAAGGCACCAGTCACTCCCCACGTGTACTCAATGTGATGTAAGACACTCCTACTCCAATGCAATCCAGCCCACTACGGTATCCCCCCATGCACCTTCATGTCCACCAATAGTCCACTGCTCAACGCTAGATGCTCCCACATATCCCTAGATGTGATGGCCTATAGCTGGGTCTCTAAGTGTCGGGCCACACCTGATCGGTGTCATCACCTCCACCATCGCATCACTATACCTACCGATGAATGGATCTTCTCTCCAAATCTCGCCTGAGGGATTCGAGAAGTGAATCTCCTTATGTGTTAGCAGTGATGCCACAACTACTCCGCTTCTCTGCGTCCTTTGTGCTGCTACTAGGTCAACTGTACCATCCAGGTTGTAGTCAATTGACATACCTGGGAAATGATAGGTAGTCCCACCCAGATCCCAATGCCAGTCTGGGCTTCCGGTAACCCCAGTGCCTGGAAGCTCCTATTGAGCTACACCCAGGTCCACCACCATCTCCATAGCCCACTTCACATGGTACCAACTCAGAATCTCTCGCCATCCAACCCCAAGAGAGGGATCGAATGCATGAACTCTTGCACATAGAACAAGCCTAACATGCGAATGTTGCACCTGGTGCAACTCTGAGCGTCTCATCCCGCTATATAGGTCAAGAAATGGGATTTGACTAGGTAGCTCTCTCTCTCGCTCTCCAATGGGAAAAAGTGACCCAACAATGCTTCTAACCTCGTCGTCGCCTTTGGTATGCCTAGACAACTCTGCCTCTCTCAATCCAATGCATAGGGATGGGCTGATAACGCGGTAGATCCTATCAATGTGCCTCCGAAGCGAACTCTGCTGGAATCCCAATGTGTGGTCTCTAGGCTACTCCTCATCAATGGATAGCCCAAAGGATGGTTGCACATCGTCCTCCATCACAGGCTCAATATGAAACTTCGATTGTTCCTTTGAAGCAACACCATATTACAATTTGAATTGATTCAATCACCCAACATGCTCTCAAGAATCTACTTGCCTAGTGTGAAATGCATGAAAGATACCATGAAAATATGACTCGACCCATTACAACAAAGGGTTTTATTATAGAAAATACCCTATCTTAGATGCTTTCTTGGATCGGATTCAACAGAACCAAACTTCTTGCCCCAACCTGCTAGGTGTCAAAGCCCCTATAGACAACCCAACACGCAAGACACGCTCACCAGTCAATTGCAGGGGATTGTTGTCCGATAACTCTGTCATGGACCTGGAGGCCTCTGTACCTATTGGCTCCTCAACAACAGTGGAGCTGTCTTTCGACACCTCATGAATGGATAGCTCAGCAATGGATGACGCCTCATCAATGGGTGTATGCTCAACTGTCTCCTTGCCAACCATGGCCCCTTCAACTACTCTTTCATCTTCGTCCTTAATACTCCTCATAATCCCTGCAAAATCCCACTGAATCTCCATTGGTTTGTGCATGCCCCTTAGTTCATAGAATTCCCAAAAAGAGAGGGATGCTTGAATGCCATGACCCAGTGATTGGTATGCCCTTCAGTTTGCTCCCAATTACTCCACATTAGTTGTAATCATGTCCGAATCCCCAATGGTGGAATGAATAAACTTCTCCCCACATCAATCATCATTTGTTGCATCCTAATCACCTCATTCAAGGTTACCACCATGTTGTTTGATTCTAATCTCTCCCACAGACTAAGCCAAGATTATGGCTTTGATACCACTATAATATTCCTAATGGAAATATACAATGATATACAAAGCATACATAATATTCCTAATGGAAATATACAATGATATACAAAGCATACATAACCAAAAACACACAAAGAAATACTCAAGCATCAGAACACCATTTTAAAGCCAAAATTGCGCGGCTGAACCATTTTATTATAATATGAAGAGGGTACAATGAGGTGTCGGAAAGAATGCCTAGGCTTGCTCAAGGCAGGCTAGCAAAGCCCAAAATGAGAAGTAAGACACCCTCCAATTTGTTGCTATGCTACTCAAGTACTGCGCTGTAGATGCCTAGAAATACGCTGCTAGTTGAATGGAATTGTTGTTAGGGCCTCCTCGGGTGCTTAGAAAATTCCGGGAAATTAACCCCGACCTCTCCCCCAATAACCCACAAAACCCATGAAGGAATTGGCCAATGCTTGACTTCGGAAATTCGGTCCTATTTCCCCTAGCTCCTCTAACTGCTGGCTGAATTGGGACCCCTGTTTGACCCCTCAAATCTGCTTAGAAAATTCTAGGAATTTGGGATTGTGATCCTTGCCCAAAACCAAGAAAAACCTAGAAAGGGCTTCCCTTGGTTCCAACCTTCAAAAATTGACCCTTCACAACTTGGCCCTCCTCCAATTTCGAATTCTATTGGTGTGACCGATCCTCTCAATCTCAACTCTCCCAACTCCAACGATCCTCCTCAAATGGTCCCCCAAATGATCTCCCAGCACCCTAGTTCCAAAATTCCCTGGGATAGCGCTGCCCCAAAGAGTCTCACTCCAATGATTGCGTAGTGATGGAGGAGATGACGCAGTCCTGCGTGTGATGAAATGAGAGTTGCGTGTAGGATGGCCCTCTCATCTATAGCTTCCCTCTATACTCCTGAAAATCGACCTCCCTGTTGGTAGTGCAAAAAGGCAAAGGTGAAACTCCCTCCTTGGGCTGAGACTCGAAGTCCACCGAAGCAAGGGTTGGGATCTCTGCTTGGAGACACTCGTTTGCTAAACAACACTGAGGACTTGGCTTTAGCTCAAGCATGCTATGTCAAAGACAATTTCTGAATACATGAATGAATGACCAAAAATGAGTGCCTCTTACTTTATTTATCAAATGGCCTCCAACATGCCCATGTGGGCCTAGCTTGACTTTCCCCCACCAACTTCGCTCCAATGAGAGTGTACTCCACATGTGGGCCATAATTCTCCATGGGTTGGCGTCCACGTCCACTAGAGCCGCAATATTTCCCTTCCTTCCTAATGTTTGGGCCCCCACTTACTCCCAAAATTCATGTGGGACCTCTAAACCCACATCTCCTAAGTGCAAACATGAAATAAGACAAAATTGGGCAAGATTGATATTTCCCTCAACAATATTGCTAAGCTGGAATATCACAATAACTAGCATGGATTCTCCAAAATCCATTAACTTCCGGATGTTGTGAGAGATTGCCAAACCAAGCCCCTTGCCATAATGCTAGAAATTTGGCTTGATTGTTTGAAGAACGCCCCAAAGCCCATGCAAATATAGGCTCTATTTCTTTGTTGGGGTGATAAATAACCCCTCCCACTCCTGCTTGTCTGTTGCTGCTTTTTAATTTTTGAAAGTCAAAATACCAATGATTTTATTTTCCAATAATTTTCAGATTTTATTGAGTAAATAATTTCTGGGTATAATAGAATTGATGAGGTATAAATAAATCAGATTTGGTATTAGAAAATTAACATGGTATTAGACCAATAGAAACTCCATGGGGGAGATCATACAACACAAGGGTTTTACAACAACAAATTACTTTATCAACAAAATATTCATCTTGTAACAAAGGTTTTGTCGCTGAAATTGATTTGGTGAGATGGCATCATCAAGTCTGAGATTTGAAGACAGGTTGGAGGGGGATGAAAAATTTAGTCCATGGATGGAGAGGATGGCAAATAGCTTGTGGGAACTCACAAAAAAAGAGTTCCAAGTTCCTTCGGATCCTACACAAGTAGCTGAACACAATTTGAATGAGGTAAGGGCAATAGGGATCGTATCGGATGTTGTGAGGATCACATAATTCCTTGCATATAAGGGAAGAATACAATTTACCAAATGTGGTCAGCGTTGATGAAACTGTATCAAAGTGACAACCAAACAGGAAGATGGTGTTGAGAGAGAAACTAAGAAACATAAGAACGAACAGATTTGAAATTGTAACCTCATGCTTCAAAAGAATCTAGTAGGTTTGTGATGAACTATCAGTGGTTGGTGAAGCTATGGATGAGGGGGAACTTGTCAAGATAGCCTTGAGTGGTTGTACCAAGCAATGGGCTACCTTTGTAATAGGCATCCTTGACCTTTGTAATAGGCATCCTTGCTAAAGACAAGGTTCTTGATTGGACCAAGTTGTGGGCTGACTTCACCTTTAAGGAGATTTGAGGGAGTTTTGTTAGAGTTTTGGGCACTAGACTTAGTGCACACACAAATTAGATTTGGTAACAGTCCCAAATTAACTACACTCAACTAATTAACTGAAACACATTGATGTGCCTAACCAAAACAAATCTTGCACAATGGAACTTATAAAACTTGCAATCAAATCATGCATAATAAACACAAATTTTGATGTAGTCAACGATTTTTCATTAGATTCTTCTTAGAACCTACTTGGGCTTGCTCACTGTGATAATGGCCCTTGAGGAAATTACATATACGACAATTACCTTGGATCTGATCTAGCGTATCAAGCCCTAGATCCATCCTTGATCGGGCTAATTTGGGGTAATGGCCCTTGAGGAAATTACATATACAATAGTTATCTTGGATCTGATCCAACGTATCAAGCCCTAGTTCCATCCTTGATTTGGATGATTTGGATATCTTTTTCTGCTCTGTGCAAATCTAAGATCCAACTACCCTTCTCAGAGAATATAACTTATACCATGTTAGGGTTTTGGGCACTAGACTCGGTGCAAACACACACACCAGAATTGGTAATAGTCTCAAATTAACATTACTCAGCTAATTAATTGAAACACATTAATGTGCCTAACCAAAACAAATCTTGCACAATGAAATTTATAAAACTAGCAATCAAATCATGCACAGTGAACACAATTTTGACCCAATCAACATTTCTTAATTAAATTATTCTCAGAACCTACTTTGGCTCCCTTACTAGGATAATGGTCGTTGAGAAAATTACATATACAACAATGACCTTAGATTTGCTGCAATGAATGAAGCCCTAGATCCATCCTTGATCTAGTTAATTCAACTCTACTTTGCTACTCCCTCTCGGCCCTCCACAGGCCCTCTCGCCCCTCTCAACCCTCTCTCTTGCCAACCACAAAACAAGAATGAGCCACTCACCCTTGTACTTATACTTTTCCAAAGAGTGCAATACCATGTGTTATCAAAATACTATGGGTCTTGTTGGAGAAGCTATTAATTCAATTTCTCCTTAACCTTAATAATTGCTTATGAACTTTACTTTATCTTCTTATATTTCTTTATTAGATCTTCTCATGAAACAATTATCAAGAACAAAAATGGTAAAGACAATGGACAAGAAAATTAGGCTCCAAGTCAAGGCAAAACCCCTCCAAGGGGAAAACCCAGAAAATTTATTCTCTTCTTATAGAATATGTTTCAAATGAGAAAACCAAGACCCAAAACCCTAGACCAAGTCCTCCTTCCAAGCACCAAGTCAACCCTTCAAGAAGCCCTTTCAATTAGCTTAGAGATCAACCAAGACAACAAGAGTCAATCCTGCTTCAACCAGCTTCCAGCGTCAACTTCGGCCCCTAGCTTCGACCTGCAACTTCGACCCTACAGTTGTTGCGGAAACCCTAATTTTGGCACGTGTCAATTCTTCAAGAAGTCTTCCTTCAAACAATCTAAGGTCTCCAAAGTCAAACTATAGACCAAATCAGAGTATTCGACTCGCTTGCAACTTGGATTTGCAATTCGACCTTTTGCAATTCGAACCTACATTTGCAGCCTTATGTAGAAACCCTAGATTTCACTTGTGTGAGAGAAAAACGCCCAAAAACAAACTTTTTTCTTTCTTCTTGAGTTCTTGACTTTAGACCTTCGCTCTAACTTCCTTGATGCTACTTGCTCCAGATCAAAATTCTTGATGAGAGAGATCGAATTGATGATAAAATGAGGCCGATGTTGCTTCTATTCATATAGTGTGGGGTTCAAATTCCTTCTTTTAGGCCAACTTCTCATTTCTTGGACTGACTTGTGCTTGGAGGTTTCTAGGACCATCAAGACTCAAGATCATTTTCTTTTACATGTCACAACTTGCCCAATAGGGTCTTATACAAATGAGAAAGACTCTTTTGACTCAAGAAAAATATGACAAACCCTCGATGAGCATCAAAATGGAGCATGAAACCATGCTCAAAAATAATATTTTTCTTTCTTCTTTATCTTGCAAGATAAGATATACATAATGATTTGAGTACATTGACAATTATGAAGACTGAAACTAGTTACATTTTCCAATACTCTCTCTTAACTAGGGAGGTATTCATAATTGTACTTCTGGTACAAGGTTATTCTTAAACTGAGTTCTCATAAGAAGAGTCGGATTGGAAAGCCATCTTAAAGCATCGACATCATGACCAACATTGTCAACATAGTAAGGCCATAACTTGACAAGTTCTTTCTTATACAAGAGCACAATGTTGGGACTTGCTATGTCGCACACAACTTCTAGGAATCCGACATTTCGGGACGTACCCATACTTGAAACTACGAAACTTGGATGAAACTCGACCATCATGTAATCATCTATGAGAGTTAATATAGACTTGGTTTTCCTTCTAAATTGTCATATATGGGTCTTATTCCCTTTTCTCTTGCAAGATAATGTGATATTCACTTATTTATAAATTTATATATAAATAAACATATATGATGTTTTGGATGACGCTTCGGGTGACGTTTCCATTTTTGGGAGGTGATGCTTCTAAACGTACTTGTTTCAGAAACTCGAAAACATTTCGGCGCTTCGTGCAACCTAGGCTAGGAGGCTTTACATGAAATACCACACTACCTCTACAAGTTACATACCCCATCCGAATGTTCACTAGGTATGTCCTTTAGGACTATTCTTATCTTGGATTCCCAATCCTCAAAGAATATTGGTCCTTTTCAACCACTCTTGTCTTAGATACCTATCCAATTCTCAAAGAGTGTCAGTCCATTTCCTATCTTGGAATTTTCTATCTTCGAGAAAATCACATATGCTTATCCAATCCTCCATTCTCCCTCTATGACCTTCACTTAGACTTACGACTGTTAGTCCTGGTCAAGTGCATGGCACATGAAGGAGAGAATTTAAATGTGATGTTTATTATCACTCCCTCTCAACCAGAGAGTAAATTCCTATTCCCACTTGATTAGGGAATAGATCCTTGCTCCTTTTTAAGGAGACTCCTTTACATCTTCTCAAATACAGAGGAGATTCCTAACTTCCTTTCAATTAGGAAGTCATAGCCACAAGATTTATAACTTGTCTTCATAAGTGTATCAACTACCAGTTCTTTATGGAGATAGTTGAATGGCTCCCTCTGTCCTTTCGTATCTCATCATATTGAGCTTCTTCCTTCCTAGATATTATGTAGCCATCCTCTTCCTTCAATCTTGTGACAGGGTTCAAGGCATCAAACTTGCATATCACTTTCCTCTAGTCATCATCAATGGAATCATTATATTGAGCCTTATCAAACTTCAAGCTAGGCATAGCTCCATCTAAACATGAAACTGATCTTTGTTGATTAACCTTAGGTTATCTTCTTACTACCTTTCAATCTCAAGATGATGATGTAAACATCTTGACTACATCATTGCCAAAATCATATACTCAATTCATATGTTCTTTGAATTGACTTCAACACCCACAATTGAACTTGCCTCAGCTGTCATCATGCATTCCTGCAATATCCTACGTATCATACTTACCTTGTCATGATAGCCCTCTCATTAAAGCATCAACTTACTTGAGTTCTTCAAGATCAACATCCTTTCGAATGATCCATCTCCACAAGAATCTTTATTCATGCATTCATTTTAATTAGAGTGCTTATGGCTTGAACTTAATTACCAAGCTACAATATCTTCCTTGGAGTTGCCATTGTTAACTCCCTTTCTTTCTTCTGGAGACCATACTTGATGTTGACCATTATTACTATGTTTATGCTATCTTGTGGGAGAGTCTTAACCAAACTTCTTCTTCTAGGCATCAAGTAACCACATGGAAGACTTTGCTTCCATATAACCATCTAGTCATCCTTCGAACGAGCTTGCTTTTATACCTGTTAGAGATAGGTTTCTTTTCCCAAGAGAGAATTTCATTATGTCTTTGACCATCTGCATTCCTTCATCCTTTAAGAGTATTGTTTCCATACTAGTCATAATGCTTCTTCCAAGAAACTTCTAGAGATGGTTCTTATAGGTCCTTGATGATCCCTCTTTGCAAAATGACTACCTCTAACATGATGTTAGAAAATGCTTGGATGAACAATAATATGCAATATGGTCCCAATTTTCTCTTTCTTTAATAGCTAGATAACTTTCCAAAGCAACTTGATCATGTAGACTCTAATTCTACTATCACATTCTTCTTTCTATGATGCCATGCTTTACAATAATCAAGATTCTTCTAGAGAATGCAACAATGTATGCTACTCTACTTTCTACTTAACAAAAAGCAAGACAAACTTCATAAAGAACCTGATAGAGATGGAGCTTTCTTCAATAGTAAATATCCTTGGGATCTTCCCCTTTCGGCTTCTTCTCAAGTTCTCCCTTTTCTTCAACTATGTGAGCTTCACTTCTTTCCTTTCGTTTGTTATCTTTCTTGATTGGACAATCCCTATTAAAGTGTCCATATTCGTTGCATCAATAACATTGAATCTTGAACATATTTGGCTTCTTCTTGGACTTTCCAAACTTCCTTTTCTTCAACTTCTTAGTCCTTGCAACAAAAGCTTGAGATCTTTCATTAGATTCAGTGTCATCCTTTTCCTTGATCCTGGATTCTTCCAAGAAGCATTGAGCCCACAATTCATCAAAAGGTGTAGTATCCTTCTTTGAGTAGATACTTGTTGCAAAACTGTTCCAATCAGGTGGCAAAGCATTTAACACACAAATGGTCATTTCAGAGTTAGAAACAATTTCCCCAAGCCCTTACAATTGATCCCTTATTTGTGAGATCTTCATGAGATAGGTGGCCATGTCTTCATCCTTTGACTTCCTTATTCTATAAAGTTGATTCCTCAAGGATATCTTCTAGCCTTGTGTGCTTATAGAGTATAGCTTTACCAATTTATCATACATGGCCTTGGATGTCTTCAAACCAACAACAAAGGGAACAATATACTCTTTAATGGATTCAACAATGATCCTTTTTGCCTTAATTCTCCCTTCTTGTACTTTGCTTACTCGAGTCTTCTCTTTATCTGGGATAACTACTTCTCCAAGGACATACTCCATGACTTCATTTTTTGTTAGTGCCAAGTCAATCTTCTTCTTCCATGCTAGGAAGTTTGTTGATCCAACAAGTTTGTTGCTTTCCTTGCAAAATGTAGCCATGCTAATTGTAGATTGAGACAAAGAAGACAATATACTACTTAGTTTGGCAACCAAGAGTCTTCCTTCTTGATGATGTCTCCAACTATCTTGATGTTTTCAAGACCTACAAGGAGACTTCAAAGATGCCCTAGAATGATGACTACTAGGATACCTTCAATAATGGTGTCTTTGAACAACTTGATGCTTCCTCTCCTTCAAAGATGACTTCCAATGAGCCTTCAAACTGATCAATGTTTAAGATAATGCAATCTTCCTTCAAGATGATGGAGTCAACTAGAGAGCCTTCAACGAGAGCTTGTAATCTTCTTCGTTAAGCCTTCCTTTGATGAGAGCTGAAAGCAATATCCTTCCTTCAATGAGAACTTGATCCTTCTAAAGATTATGATGTCTTTTTGCCCAACCTTATGTCCTTAGCAAATTATTCCCATTGACAAACAAATCCTTCAATATGATCTTCCAACATCCTTCTATTGTTCACCTTAGCTCTGAAACCATGTTGGAGAATGCAGTAGGGCAGCTCTGAATTCAATTTCTCCTTAACCTCAATAATTGCTTGTGAACTTCACTTTATCTTCTTATATTTCTTCATTAGATCTTCTCATCAAACAATTATCAAGAACAAAAATAGTAAAGACAATGGACACAAAAATTAGGCTCCAAGCTAGGGCAAAACTTCTGGGTGAACCCAAAAAAAATATTCTCTTATAAAATCCATTTCAAATGAGAAAACCAAGACCCAAAACCCCAGATCAAGTCCTCCTCCAAACACGAAGTCAACCCTTCAAGAAGCCCTTTCAATTAGGTCAAAGTTTAACCAAGACAACAAGAGTCAATCTTGCTTCAACCAACTTCCAACTTCAACTTTGGTCCCCAACTTCGACCTACAACTTCGACCCTGTAGTTTCTACATAAACCCTAATTTTGGTACGTGTCAATTCTTCAAGAAGCCTTCCTTCAAACAAGCTAAGGTCTCCAAAGTCAAACTAGACCAAATTAGAGTATTCAGCACTCTTGCAACTTGGATTTGCAATTTGACCTCCTGTAATTTAGACTTGCAAATTTTGGTCTTCTTTGAAGCTGCAAAAACCTTTGATTTTGCACATGTGAGAGAACAAGGGGCAAAAACAAACTTTCTTCTTTCTTCTTCCGTTCTTCTTGCCTTTTAGACCTTCACTCTTCCTTCCTTGATGTTACTTGCTTCAGATTGAACTTCTTAATGAAAGAGATCGAATTGGTGATCAAATGAGATCGATGTTGCGTTTATTTATACATGTGTGGGGTTCGAATTCCTTCTTTTAGGCCGACTTTTTTGAATTATCTAAGTCTATCCGTTAGAAAATTAATCTGTATTATGTTGGTTTATTTCTTCTACTTGTAAATTTTGAACAAGTTATTTAAAACATTTAAATACCGAAATAACCACAATACAGTCACAACATCTACAGATCATCAATTGAAAGAAATCAAATACACAAGTGACATCGTTATTTTTGGACAAATTTTCCCGGAAAAACCCAATGCAGGAAAACTGGTGCAACTATTTTGAGGGTATATTATTATGTAGTATTTCCTTGAGTACAACTGGGTGCCTAACCGGCTCACCCGATAGAGAAAAATACACGGCAGCAATACCTCTATATTCGGAAACAGGTGTTTAGAAAACGTATCCCATGAAACCCTCTTTCGCGACTCTGAAGCTCAGCGCCGACCCTTCTGGCCTCAGCGGTAGCCTCCTGCTGACTTGCGTCAGCCCTAGTACCCTCCTTGTCAGCGCTCTGAGGCACTGCGCAACCTTTGGGACCCTCTGCGTTACTCCAGTAGCCTCTGCGTGGATGATGCAGTCCCTCTAGCCTCTGCGCTCTCTCTGCTAGGCTGTGCGTGGCTTGAACTGGCTGCTGCTCTCGCTCTCTCTGCTTCTGCACTGGTCTCTCAGTACTATCTCTGCCTCTCTATGTAGTACTCGCTGCCCCTTGCTGCTGATCACTGATTCACTTTTTCTTAGCAACCCCGTTCTAGCAAAATGAATGATTGATCACTTTGGTGTGTTCTCCAACTGATCATCAAGCCTCCACTTATACTTTTTTTCCATCAACGACCAAGATTAAATCTCTAATCAATGGCTAAGATTAGGTTTGGCTTGATCCATGTCTTTTGGAACCTTCTAACCCAATGTTATATTAATACCCATCAATATTTTATTTTTCCTAAGTTTAGACTTAGGAACTCCATTAAAAATATTAATTATTTTAATATCTCCCAAACTGGGTACAATCTGTCCAAACCATTTCTGGGTTTTGGAGATCTCATGTGCTTTAGCCACTCCACCAATTTTCATGGCTAGAGCACATCCGATGCTACTCCAAATCAACACTCCCTCTTAGCGAGGATTGTGCTCTAGTAATATTCCACACTGAGCATCACCTTGATTATCCGGCACTGGTACTTGTGCTGATGCTAGGTCTCCCTGCCCAACATCTTTTGCACCGCTGCATCCTGTACTGCTGCCCATGGGCCTGCCATTGCCACTACTGCATCCGTACAACAACTCCCTCTGCATTCGTGCTGCTGTTGGTCCATACTCCTAACACTGCATCTGCACTGCATCCCCCTCTCATCCTGCTGCATCGTGCTACTGCTATATTGCTATTGCACTACAACTTAGTTACTGAGAAGTGAGTAACTGATCCACCCAACTTCTGACATCCTTGTCAGGCTAGAAACACTCCTGATGCTGAAGCTCTCTCTATCGCTAACAACCCTCTACTGACCTCTGCGTTTCTGCAACAACTCCCTGCATATTGCACCGTTGCACACCTTTGTGTGCCATTCTACACTGGTGCAACACTCCCGTGCCTCTCGCAGTATTTCAGCTTGCTAGCCTCGCGCTGTCTGGGGACTCTTGCACTGTAGCACTCTTTTCCACTTCATTCACATCTGTCTCTACCGACATTTGCCAGTCTTGCTACTCCTCTTTGGGGCTCTCGTAGCAAGGTATAATCCAAGAGGTTGGGTACCTCAGGGATCCTGCCCCTCATCACCTGTAGTCTTCCTGACTACAGCTCGATGTCTCCCCACTTCTTCTCAAGTGGCATATGAGCACTCATGGCACAATCATCATCCTCCTCGACTTCTTTCTCCGCCTTTGTTGGCGTTGCCTTAGAGTCAGAAGCCTCTCCCTTACTCTTCTTCCTCGGACACTGGTTCACATAGTGACCCAATTCTCCACAATGGAAGCACTTGACCTTGGAGAGGTCCTTCTTCTTCGTCTTCCCCTGCTTCCTTGCAGATGCCAGAGTTGCATCCTCTTCCTCTTCCTTCTTGATCTAGACTCCTTTGCTACTGCTTCCTGTCTTGGTTAGCCGTCTGATCTTCTCTTGGCCAAGAGCCGCCCATAGTTCTTCCCACTCTGGAAGACTCACCCTGCCTAGTATGCTCTGGACAAATGTCTCCCACTCCTCAGAGACTACATTAAGTCCGGTCCTTACCATTAACTCCTGATCCGGCATGGCCCCTATGGAAGTCAGTTGGTCACGGATCTCCTTCAACCGACCGAGGAAGACATCTATGTGCTCTCCCTTTTGCTTCTGGTATGACCTTAGCTGATTCTCGAGGAGCATCTTCCTCTACACGGAAGTATGCTGGTACAATGTCTTCAAAGTGCCCCACATCTCCTTTGCTGTTTCCTTCTCGGTAATATGTTGGATCACATGATCCTTGACCCCATCAAGGATGATGCACTTTGCCTTAGCCATTGCCTTCTCGTACCTTTCATTAGCTACTGGGTCAACTGGGATAGCCATCACTCTCAAGGCGAAGCCCTTGATACGATGTCTGTCTAGAATGGACAAGATCTTGGCCTTCTAGACCACAAAGTTGGACGCTTTGTCTAGCCTGTCCTGATCTCTCAACCCAATCACGACCATCTCTCTGCTCTTCTTTGTCGACTCCTCCGAGTCTCTCTACTTCCTGCCTGGAAGTTCTCGGTTCGACAGTCGACTCCTGCTGAGCCTCTCTACTTCCCGCCTGGAAGTTCTTGGTTCGACTCTTGCTGAGTCTCTTTACTTCGCGTTTGGAATTTCTCGGTTCGACTCCTTTGAGTCTCTCTACTTCCCGTCTGGAAGTTCTCTTCTGGACTCCCTCTGAGTCTCGATTTTCCTCTTGTAAATCCTCCTTCCAACCGTCAAGTTGCCGCTCTTCGGTCGTCTGTGCAATTGCAACACTGATCTGGATTCCTTGGCTAGAAATCCACTTCGGCAACAACTCCCTCTACCTTGGTTTTGCCCTGTTAGGTACTTTTCTGACCATAGTACCCAACCAGCTTCGCTCTCGCAAACTGCCCACAACTACCTTTACCCCAACAAATGAAGGATTGAGCCTCTTGGCTCTGCACAATCCCGACACTGGCAAAACAACTCCCTCAACCAACTGGGTCAACCCTCCTGGCCTCTGCGTGACTCTATTTCTGCCCTCCTCAGCCTCTGCGTTGCCTCTCCCTAGCTCAGACTGATGACGCAGTCCCTCTGCGTCAACCCTTCCTCTGTCGCTTACTGTAAGGATAAGCTCTTTCACTTGGGATAGCTGGTTCTACTGCAAATCCTCTGCTTCGCTGATGCCTTCAGCTTTCCTGTGATCTGCAACCACGCTCTAATACCATGTTGAATTTTCTAAGTCTATATGTTAGAAAATTAATCTGTATTCTGCTGGTTTATTTCTTCTACATTTAAATTCTAAACAAGTTATTTAAAACATTTAAATACCGAAATAACCACAATATAGTCACAACATCTATAGATCATCAGCTGAAAGAAAACAAACACATAAGTGACACCGTTATTTTTGGACAAATGTCCCTGGAGAAGCCCAATGCTGGAAAACCGATGCAGCTATTCTGAGGTAATATTATTATGCAGTATTTCCTTTAGTACGACTGGGTGCCTAACCGGCTCACCCAACAGAGAAAAATACATGGTAGCAATACCTCTATATTTGGAAAAAGGTATTAAGAAAACCTATCCCATGAAACCCTCTTCGACGACTCTGAAGCTCAGCACTGGCCCTTCTGGCCTCTGCGTCAGCCCCCTGTTGACCTGTGTTAGCCTAGGACCCTCTGCGTCAGCCCTCTGAGGCACTGCGTAGCCTCTGGGACCCTCTGTGTCACTCCAACAGCCTCTGCGTGGATGACGCAGTCCCTCTGGCCTTTGCACTATCTCTGCTGGGCTCTGCTTGGCCTAAACTCGCTGTTGCTCTCGCTCTCTCTGCTGGTCTCTCAGTACTGCCTCTGCATCTTTGCGTAGTACCCACTGCTCCTCGCTGCTGATCACTGATTCACTTTTGCTTAGCAACCCCGCTTTAGCAATATGAATGACTGATCACTCTGGTGTGTTCTCCAACTGACCCTTAAGCCTCCACTTATACTTTTTTCGTTGGTCCATCAATGGCCGAGATTAAATCTCTAATCAACGGCTAAGATTAGATTTGGCTTGATCCATGACTTTTGGAACCTTCTAACCTAGTTTTATATTAATACCCATTAATATTTTATTTTTCCTAAGTTTAGACTTAAGAACACCATTAAAAATATTAGTTATTTTAATATCTCCAAAACCGGGTACAATCTGTCCAAACCATTTCCGGGTCTTGGAGATCTCATGTGCTTTAGCCTTTCCACCAATTTTCATGGCTAGAGCACATCCGATGCTACCCCAAATCAATAGACTTCTCATTTCTTGGGCCGACTTGTGCTTGGAGGTTTCTAGGACCTTCTAGACTCAAGATAATTTTCTTTTACATGTTACAGTTTGCCCAATAGGATCTTTTACAAATGATAAATACTCTTTTAACTCAAGAAAAATATGACAAACCCTAGAAGCATGAAGAACATGCTTGACGTTATCCACTGCTATATCTCACTAGTGTTATGAGAACTAGACTGGAAGGGGTGGAACCAGTGTTCTATGGGGACTCGCCCCCTCCCCCAGGCTCTAGTTTCCTCGCTCCCCCGCGCTCCGGGGACTTGGGGATGAGTAGGGGACGTTTCCCCACGCTCCCAAAATGGAGGAAACTCAGGGGGACGTGCCAGGGAAACGTTTCCCTTCCC
>APFE031277156.1:5029-20076 GCA_000404065.3 Pinus taeda | reverse complement strand
TCAGAAACTCTTTCATGTGATCTTCTCATCTCTCCTGGAACTAAAACTCTTCTTTTAGCATATGGTGTACTGTCTATATTATATATAATATAACAAACTTTCTAGCTGTTGGATCCAATACAGCTGGACAACCTGTTGTAGTTGCCCCTTCTACTGCCACTGCAGTGTTCCTGATCTGTTCATTAACCTTTTCACAGAATTTAGTGGCTACCTTATCAAGCTAAAGCTCTCCCTCTGTCTGACCAAAATCTAAATTAGAATTTGAACCAGCTGAATTAGATTTTAAATTTATATTTATATGATATTATAATTTGGATATGTAAATGATATTCTATCAATGATCATGCTTTGCGCTTTTCATTCAAACCAAATTGTACAGTGACTCAATTAATAAATTATATTTTATATTTATAAATTTTTAAGACCCAGACGCTCCCCCATGTCTCCTAAAAAATGTTAGGGAGCTTTTGCATAGGCCGCTCCCGCGCCCCCTCGCTCCCTCGCCCCCTCGTCCCGGAACCTTGGTGGAACATTGGGTGGAACCGACTGTTTTGACCGTTTTTGGCCCCAAACCGGTTTGAATCGGACCTCCAAAGTGGAATAGGTTGGTTCTGTACAGTTTGTACCTATGCAGACCAACGTAAAAATTTTGCCTTGTTTTTTATTTTTTGATTTTTTTAGTTGGTTGGTCCACTTCTAATTCTCTCCTAGGCTAGCCTAATATTCAAGCCTATGAACCTCAACCTAATAATCAAACATATGTCCCTAGTATTGCCATGCAGTTCATGGTAATATTAAATTCTTGAAATAACAGTGACATTCTCCTTTATCTTTCATTTTCATCCCTTTAATTAAATTTTTAGCATTACCATGAAATGACTCAAGATGTTTGAGAGTGGTTCCAACATCATTGGATTTCAAATGGAGAAAGTAGAATTTTAGATTTCACTCAAAATCTAGCAGACTTAACAATTTTTTAGGATTTTAGGATTGGGGGGATTGCAACGTTGCCATTGGATTTTGTCATGTACGAGGTTATGGAACTAGTATTTAGTAAAGAGTACCAAGCCCTCTATGTACTTTGATGTTAGTGGCATTGATTTTTTGTCATGTACGAGGTTATGGAACTAGTATTTATTAAAGAGCACTAAGCCCTCTATGTACTTTGATGTTAGTGGCATTGGTTGTTGAACTCCTCCATCACGACTCTACTAAAAATGTACCCATCACTCAAACAAAATCTTGACATGACCTGCTATGTTTTTTCTATCTTATTTTAATGCCTAAATGGCTACATTGATGACGAAGACCCCAATATAGGCAATGATTTTGATGATATGTAGGCATTTGTTGTAGCATGATTAATGTATCCTTGTGGGGTACAATGAGTCTTCAAAATCTTATTGTGTTTACATTCCTACTCTCACAAAGATGGTAGTGTGCAGGGATGTGAAGTTTGAAAAAGAGAGTGTTCTTTGAAAGTCTTGCAGCATGAGTTCTTCTACAATTGAGATTCAGGAAGAGTAGGCACCAAAGGTTGAGTCAGTGCAGATTCCCTTGACTATAGTTATTCAAGTTGGTGAGCAGAGAAAATAGGCCAAGGAGAGAGATTAGGATGAGGAACAGGGGATTCCTCACACCTAGCCTTAGACTCCAGGCACGAGAGAGGAAGTGGGCCAAGTGGGCAGAGCAAAATTTGAGAGAGGCCCAAGAGTATGTTGGTACTACGAGATATTCAGTCAGACAGAGTGAGGCTCCTCAACACTATTTTGGATATATGGCGTTGATGAGTGAATCGATTAACGCTGGACCTACCAACTTTCAAGAGGCGTTCGAGCATTAGGTGTGAATGGATGCCATGGTGGAAGAGTATTCTTCCATTATGAAGAACAACATATGGGAGGTTGTGCCACGACCGGTGGGAAAGTCAATGGTTGGCTCCAGATGGTTGTATAAGATCAAGCATGTTGCAGATGGCAGCGTGGAGATGTTCAAAGCTCGTTTTGTGGCAAAGGGCTTTTCACAGAAGGAAGGGATCGATTATGACGAGACTTCCACTTCGGTAGTCAGATACTCATCCATCACAACTATCATTTCTATAACAGTGCAGATGGTTGTATAAGATCAAGCATGTTGCGGATGGCAGCATGGAGAAGTTCAAAGATCTTTTTTGTAGAAGGAAGGGATCGATTATGACAAGATTTTCGCTCTGGTAGCTAGATACTCATCCATCACGGCTATCATTTCTATAACAGTGTAGATGGGTTTGAGGATTCAACAGATGGATGTGAAGAGGGCCTTCCTCAACAATATTATTGAGGAAGAGATCTACATAGAGCAGTTGGAGGGTTTTGAGGTGCATGGGAAGGATTCCCATGTGTGTAAGTTGAAGGGAGAACTGTATGGTCTCAAGCAGGCTCCTAGGGCTCAGCATGCGCGGATTGACAGTTATTTGCAGAGCGTGGGCTTCACCAAGAGTGAGGTAGGACTGATCCTGTACTACATTCAAGTGAAGGGTGAGCCTCTCATATCGAAGTTGTATGTTGATGAGATGTTTCTCACGAGGTCCAATTAGCTCATAGTGCATTGCAATTGGGATCTTGAAAATTTCGAGATGAAGGATTTGGGCCTAGTGTTTTCCTTGGACAAGGGAAATGCATAGTTGGGATCTTGAAGCATTTTAGGATGGAGGACTAGAGACCCATGGCTACGCCATTTATGACCAAATGGAAGAAGATCGATACTTCCAGATTAGTGGTAGTGGACCCTACTTTGTAATATGTATAAATAGTTGTTTGACTCTCTTATGTATCTGGTCAACACCAGGCCAGGCATTTGTTTTGCAGTGAACACTCATTTAGTTTATGGTAGAGCTTAAGTGAGTGCACTGGGTAGCTACAAAGCATGTTCTGAGATATCTCAGAGGCATAGTTGAGTATGGCAAGATGGAGTGTAGTTGGAGGGGTACACCAATGCGGATTAGGCAGGCAGTATAACTGACAGGAAGAGCACTTTTGGGTGTACTTTAAATTTGGGATTAGGAGCAGTCTCTTCGTACAATAGGAAATAGAGGCCAGTCACACTAAGTTCTACAAAGGTCGAGTAGATGGCTGACAGTATGGCGTCGTGGGAGGTTGTTTGGCTTCAAAAACTCCTTGTTGGGCTTTTTGATCAAGAGCTAGATTTGACTGTCAATTGTTGTGATTATCAAAGTTGTATTAAACTCTCTGAGAATCCAATATTCCATGACAAGTCGATGCATATTGAGATCAAGTACCACTTCATTAGAGATTATGTGTAGAAGGGGACAATAAAGCTATAGCTCATTCCCACAAACGAGCAACTAGAAAACATCTTGACGAAGGCCTTGGTAAAGGGAAGATTTGTATTCTTGAGAGATAATTTGGGTGTTGAGATTGTAGCTTGGAAAGTGATTCTACATGGATCAGGTGCCATAACATGCGGCGAGTCACCTTAATTATCAAGTACAACAGTTAATTAATGAATTTCATAAGTAAAGACTTTAGCTGGAAATTTTATTGTTGGTTACCTTTTTACTAAAAAGGCAAAGTCAACAACATATTAAGTTGTACCTGTTGATCTCGGTGAGTTGAGATCCAATCTTAATCGTTGAGATGAGGGATTTCACTTGAGATTAGGGTTTGATCTTTTTAATAGAAGGTTTGAGCCGAAGGAGAGATACAATTGATTGGCACATGTTGGGATTTAGTGGAGTGCAATATTTGGCAACAAGAGCGAGAAAAGGCTAGATCGAGCCAGCTAGAGTGAGATCGGGGCAACCGAGATCAACATAGAGGTCGAGTTATCTTGGATCGAGTAGGCCAAGTTTCTTAGAGCAAGTAGGCCGAGTTTTTTCTTGGGCCATGAGGTTGAGCTTTTCTTATGCGCAAAAGTTCTTATGTTGAGCCACATGTGTGGGTCAAACAAGGACTGAGGGAGAGAGAAGGCTGAGATCTTTTGTTGGGTATTTGTTGGAGAAAATACTTGACTGATGTAAAAAAATTTCTCCTGAATTTGAATAGGAAGCCTAATATTTGCTGGTTTTTCGCACTCTACGGTTTACATGGTATATCTGTGTTATTATTTGTTGCATGTGATTGGTTTTGAGTATTTTTGCTTCTATTTGGTTAAAAACCTATAATATTTATTGTTACAAATCAGATTAGAAAGCATTGTTTATTTTAGATATGTGATTATTTGTTGAGACAGTAAATTCGTAACTGGGTTTAAAGAAATTTGCAAATACTAAAACAGACATATGATTTGGAATGAATGCATTCAACCAATTTATGGTGGAGTCGAGGGGGGTTCATTGGGTGGCAATGAAGCATGTGTTGAGTATCTTCGCTCTACAATGGACTATGGATTGAGATATGTAAGAGATGGAGTGCAATTGTAGGGCTACACAAATTCAGATTGGGTTGGGAGTGCAATGGATAGGAACAATACATTTGGATGTTGTTTTAACTTGGGGTTAGCAGTGATCTTGTGGTTTAGCATGAAGCAATACTCAATGGCACTTAGCTCAACAAAGGCTATGTACATTGCAACAAGTTTGGCGAGTTGTGAGGCCATATGGCTTCGCAAAATGCTCTTAGGGTTGTCTGGTCTTGAGATGGGACCTACCATGATTCATTGTGATAACCAACGCTGTATCAAGATTTTAGAGAATAGAATCCAACATTTCATGACAGGTAGAAGCATATAGAGATAAGGTACCACTTCCTTAAAGACAGGGTCGAAATTGGTGCTATGAGATTGCGGTGCATTTCCACAGGGAAGCAAGTAGCAGATATTCTCACCAAGCTTCTAGTGAAGGGAAGTTTGTGATTTATAGGGACAAGATGGAGGTGGTGTGTTGACTTGTGAGTCACTTACCATACAGAAATTGTGCACCATTGCAACCCCTCTTTCCCTGAAAAATTAATATAATAAAATAAAGAAATTTTGAGTAGGTGGCGTCCCCATGAGAAATAATATATGGTTGGCTCTCAGAATTATTTTATGTTTCATCATTATAGTTGTTAGCATATCCTTTATTGATGATGTTTATGACAGAAAATTGGCAAAGGAAAAGCTCAGGTTTGATATGTTAGCTTCATTGTTGGTTCAATGGTTAATTTTGTTTGTAGGAATGACTCCACTGAAGCATGGAAAACCATCAGCACGACCCTTCTGTTTGGTCATGAATATATTCATGCTATATTTCAGTACCTCCAACATTTGATGGCGTAACATAACTCTTTCTTTACTGGTTTTGAAGCATGATAACGTAGATGCTTTGTTTATCAAAGTATCCTCCTTTGAATTTCACAATGTTCATATATGTCTAAGGTTGATAGATTTATAAATATATTAAAAGAAAATGAATGGTCAATGATTGACCTAGTTCATGTCATATACTACACATTTTGATGAGGCACAATGACTACATGCAAAAGTTTGGGGGCACAAAGAAAAAGTTGGGCACCATGGCTTATCTTTGGCATACCAGATGGCATATGTGATAATGATTAGGTGGCGTATTATATAGTTTTATTGACATTATATCACAACGAATGAAAAAGGGTAATAGTTGTTACACATTTGGGTGGTGGATCAAATTGCTTACAATGAATAATACACATCCCGAGGCATGCCTTGGGATGCTTCTCTCACATACCGGGATTGGCAAGCCATTAAGGTGGGCCATCAACCCACCATTTGCATTCACTCTCACCGCTTCGAGCTTCGCATTAGAATAGGCTGCAAGATTGTTTGGCTGGCTGTGGCATGGTTGGTAATGATTCTTGGTCCTTTGGCCATCATGTCATATGCTACACATTTTGATGAGGCACAATGACTACATGCAAAAGTTTGGGGGCACAAAGAAAAAGTTGGGCACCATGGCTTATCTTTGGCATACCAGATGGCATATTTCATAATGATTAGGTGGCGTATTATATAGTTTTATTGACACTATATCCCAACGAATGAAAAAGGGTAATAGTTGTTACACATTTGGGTGGTGGATCAAATTGCTTACAATGAATAATACACATCTTGAGGCATGCCTTGGGATGCTTCTCTTACGTACCGCGATTGGTAAGCCATCAAGGTGGGCCGTCAACCCACCATTTGCATTCATTCTCACCGCTTTGAGCTTCGCATTAGAATAGGCTGCAAGATTGTTTAGCTGGCTGTGGCATGGTTTGTAATGATTCTTGGTCCTTTGGCCATTGGTGTAAAGCTTCAATAACTCAGGTATGCCATGTTTTTGTCTTTGATGAAATGGAATTTCACTGTGTAGCTAGCTTATATAGTAGTTGCATGTATGGCTCTGCTTGTGTGATATGTTTTGGTTAATCCCCTCCTTTAGTTTGAGTTTTCCTTCGTTTCTTATTTTTTGTGCTTATTTTGGCTACGCTTCATTCATAATTGATGTGGATGAGTTCATTAAAAGGGAATAACACTCATTTCTCTCTAAAATTGCACACTAGTAGTGTGCATTTGAGAAAGAAGAGCATGCAAAAACTCTATAATTGACCCTACCTTTCAGCTGTTATTATCTCACACCCATTGCAATCAATTACTCAAGCCCATGGTCTGAATTCTAGCTACCATTATGAGCCTTCTTGCCACTATATGTAGTCATTGTTTGTTAAAAACGCTTATATGCCTTAATTTCCAGATGACTTGGGCTAAACCACATGGCCCACATGAACCCACAGTGGCTTTGGTATTTCACTTCAAAACTCACAATACTCACGAGTCTCACTCTTCTCATCCTGCTTAAGCCATGCATGTATTAAAAGAAAATGTATTGTATAATGGGTTTGTGTTGCCATTAGAAATATTCCACCACTGACTTATGCTGAGCATTTTCTCTACAAGTTGATATCCATTTTGTTCAAATTATTGTGTTATATTCCACTCAGGGTCTTTACACTGTCAACTTAAGAGTTTATTTTGAAAAATGCTAGTTTTGTTGGTCATTTGGACTTGTTGGGGCTACAGGTTACTATGAGTTTTATCATAATGTCCCTGGTTCAACCCTTGTTATTATCATTTTGCAGGTTCTTTCATTACAAGCAATAAAGTTACTTGAACCCATGGGTCTTGCTGCGCTCAGTGCATTATTACACTCATGCTTAGTTTATGACCCCGTACTTGCATTAATGTATCACTGGTTTTATGAAATTTGTTACAAATTTTTTGATGTGGGCCTCATATCAAGCCCCCCCCCTTGTCTAGTCTCGTAAATCCCGATTCAAGTTATTTTCTGATGTGGGCCTTGTTGACCCTGCCGCCTACACCTACCTAAAAGTCTGTGAGAAAAGCCTTCAACCCCACAAGGTGTGGTTGGTGGCAGGGAATTCAGAGAAGGGGTTGTCACACTAATCCCAACTCTCTCCATTTGAGCTATCTCCTAGGTTAGCTAAGGGGGGAGGTCCCTAATGAAAAGTTAATTTAAAAAGGATGTGAGTTTCTAGGAGAATTGTTAAGAGTTAAATGGATTATTTCTTTAAGATTTATGAGCAATAACCATTATAAGATAAACATCAAATACATAAACAACCAGTGCCTTCCAAGTATTTGCTCTTTAAGAAATGAAATTGCATTTTGCTTAAAATGAAGTGAAATGCTTTCGAATGGAAAGCCAAAATAAACCTAAAAAGTGAAACACTAAATTGTTAGCACAAGATATTATAAATGCTTTCAAGCTGAATAAGTCTGCAAATCAACGCATGGAAACTATCTTGCTCAAAAGGATACAAAAATAACTCAAATGTTAGACCAAGATGACAACAAAGAATGTTACAAAAATAATCTACAAGAGGCTAGGCCAAAGAGTATGAGCAAACTCTTCTCTTTGACTAGCCATGACTTAGCTCTTTGAAATAGCCAGATATTGATAAATGAAGTACAATACGTAAAAAATAAATTTTTCCAAGTTTGATATTTTGATGCAAGAAATAAAAGCTTTAAGAATCCTTGCAAGACACAAATAAGATATAGATGAGACTTTGGAATTCAAAACATGTGGGTTCTCTGGGTTGATTCCTCCGAGAATTTCCACTCACGCTTGAAAAACTTGACCAAATAATGATTCATCTACAAAACTTCACCACAAATCATTATATCGACATGAAATTAAATAAATGCAGTGGAAAGAATTCCTAGAGATACATCTATATCCACTAGAAATTTTCTTTTCCTAAAGAAAATAATTAATTATTATGCTAATATGAGATAGCTGCATACTAACATAACTTGAAACAAGCATGAAGGAAATAATGACATGAGGTAATAAATAGAAGCATAACAAGAAGTCAAGAATTTACCACACATGCAAGGAGAAGAACACCATCACGCTTTACCACAAAGACTGTTGTATTATATTGCAAGTAGTGAATACAATCCCGCAGAGCCTCCTCAAGCACAATAGCTCGTATTACCTGATCCAATTTGAGAGCCCATGGCTCTATTATATAGAGAGTTGGGAGCAAATCCCAATGAAGAATGACAATGACAAATGGCATTGGAGCCAATCCCAATGTAGAAGTGATTAAAGAAGTGGCATGAGGTGACAATTCCAAAGATAAATTCGAATTTGTTGAATGGAGCTCCAATGCTAAGTCTAAAAATCGAATTTTGGCAAGTGGACATTATTTTCTTCTTCCCTTATGTACCAAATTTGAATTTCATGATAGAATGACAAGTGTATATGGGTGGTAACCCATGCGGGGACAATTTCCCACGAAAACCTCCCCCAAATATTCTCCCAAATCCTCCCAAATGTGCATTAAATTCATAAATTCGAATTTCCAAGTAAGCAGTGTTCTCATTTAATGCCAAAAATTTAATTTTATTTGAGCACATGTTCTTTTGTTGATTTTAGGAGTCCACATCACCTTAGGACTTCACTTTAACTCCCCCATCATTTTCCATCTCATTTCCACAACATTTAGCATTTGTGGATATTTATTTTTCTCTATTTATTTAATTTTTGGCTTAATTAATTGCTAGATTTCCCACTAAACTGAGGAAAAGTGGGTTTTGAGGTTCCAAAAGATATTATTAATCCCTCAAAGTGTGTCATAGTAAAAAGTTTAGGGTGAGAGGTGTAATTTTGATTACTCATTCCCTATACAACTTCTCTAAACTACACTTATTACAATTTAAATACATTTTTATTTGCAATTTCTGCAGTGCAGAAAATCTAAAAAATTTAAAAAATAACTACCTAGACCTAACCAAATTCCACGAATTTTTTTGTGTGATCTAGTATGGTAATATACATCGACTCTAGACACTAACATGTGTCAGGGGCTCAACCTTCAAACCGTCACCCCGACTTTGGGGTAAAATATGGGTAAAAAAACCCAGAAAATTATCTGCCTCTGAAAAAGAATAGATAATTAACCAGATAAAAAAACACTCCAAGGTGTACTCATTTGTTGATCGAGTCCCAACGTCCTAGGCCTGTTACAGACTCAAAAACTCATCATTACTATTATCACTTATTACAATTCCTCACAGGGTGTGGGATCTGGGTACAAGAAAGATAATGAGAAGATAGAAGTAGAGTTAAAAAACTCTGTTGAATGACGATATCTGATGGTACAAGTGTTCTCTGGATCATCCTTGGGCATGGAGTCTTTATATAATCATCAGGTGCCACTCCAGTTGTCAACATGGCTCATATCGAGCCCCCCTTGTCCAGTCTCGTAAATCTTGATTCAAGTTTACTAGCAGTGCACTAGTCCCCCTAATACACTGAACATGCTATAACTGTCCTATTTCATACACCTGGGGAAAGTTTCTCCTTTCAAAATAATGCTGACAACCTTCATGCCTGTATCGCTCAACCATATTTATTAAACAAAATCACTCTTCCACTCTTTCATTTTATACTATCTTCACCCACAGTCTTCATACCACACTCTTTCAAAATGAAAGAAAATCAAGGCCTTGCCTCATATGTGGTCATAGCTTGTGCTGCTGGGAAATATATGACATTTCTGTAGTTTCTTACAACACTATCTTATTGTTTGAGTTTCAATATGTAAATATGGTGGCTTGAATATTTCAGAACTCTTGTTCATACACTATTCCACTTATTTCATTTTGTAGCTATGTCCTCTGTTTAAGTGGCAGCCAGTGAACCTATATGCCTTAACATGCATGAATAAAACATCTCTTATTATTTCACTTTTCTTTCCAGTCCCTTCATTAGCCATATGATGTTTTCGGGCATTGAGCAAAGCTGTGCAAGTGGTTATTTGATTTGTTTAGTTATCATGTGATTAAGATGTATGATGTCATGATCTTCTATTTCAACATAGATGAGTTTCTTCAGTAGGGGTTCTTGAGGGAACTGCGAGGGACACGACCAAAGAGCAAATGTGACATGGCGTGAAAATAGAAACAAATAAATCGATTTTCTATCCATTTTGATGCTGATTCAGATGAGTTTAACCAGTTGATCCAGACTGGCCACCTATATCTAGGAGGACTTCCCCCTACCCTTGTACCTTATAATTCTCCTCAACAACACCCCTATGTCATGGAGATACTTGAGCATCATCGTCCTCCATAACATCCCTAATATCACGATGGATGGATCCCATCAGACTAACCTTTGGGATTGCTAATTGGTCCTCTAGTTCTTGACATGACATTCCCCTCCTTGTTCCTAACTGGCCCTCTGGTTCCATCTGCTGAGCATTTCCCTATATGAGAGCCTCAGATTCCCTTGTACATATAGATAAAGGAAAACAACCTATGATCTTTGTACTTGTTTTCTGTGCCACTCATGTCACTTCAGCCCATTCTCGCACGATCACTCCCAAGGCTGATGATGAGGGGAGAATAGAACTTTCTTTCCTAGATTTGAATCTTGAAGGAGATGAAGGACATAGGAGTGATGGAAAGAGAAAAGTCTTTGGCTCACCCAAGGATCCAAAGTTGTCATGGTCGAGGTTCTAACTTGAATTTTATTTGCTTACTTTTCAGACATGGATATATACATACATTATGACAACAATATTAGTTTTTGATTATGATGCTTTATGGACATGTGAGAGATGCGAGGATGATATCATGCATGCCATTTTTGATGAATTTTCATTATGCTTTTATACTCATAATGTATATATATATATATATATATATATATATATATATATATATATATATATGATGTTTGATGATATAGTTGACTATGATTGGTGACATTGCATATATGCCATGCAAGCATTTGCATGATATATTTGAGGGAGTCACAAGGTGATGTCTAATGATATGCTATGGATATGAGCCTAGTGAGACCCCACCTAAAAAATAAAGTAGAAATATAAAATTTCCTTGAAATGACCCTCTTCTCCCAAAATTAAAAGAGAAAAGATTGATTAAATAAATTAAAAAAAAATTGAAGGTAGGAACTACTTGAAGGAGGTTACAAAAAGAACAAGAGACCTTTGAACGAGGAGTTGGAAAAATTGGAAGGGAAGTATGCTACTCTTTTGAGTTGTCATTATTCTGATCAACTGCTTTCTTTCTTGAGTTTAGAAGCCTAATTGTCTTGTTGAAAGTAGAAATATCTTGAGTGACAAAGAAGAAGTGATCTCATCAATTCTTGTTTGTTCCTTTAAGGATGTTTAGTTTTCTTGTAACAAATTGTCCTTTTTAGAAGGTTTGAATATATTTTAGTGCTAACTAATGCATTTTTTGCAGACCTTTGACTGTGATAATCTTATTAGTGTTGGAAAATGCAAAGATGGCAGTGTATTATATCAATTTTCCTCAACCTTAATATTTGCTTGTGAACTTAGTTAATCTTCTATTCTTTAGTTAGATATTTTCATCAAACAAATATCAAGAACGAAATAGCAACAATAGAGGACATAGAAATTAGGCTCTCAGCTAGGGCAAAACCCCTCCAAGGGAAAAACTCGGAAAACTCGTCTCTTCTTATAGAATCTACTTTAGATGAGACAGAGTCCCAAACCCTAGACCAAGTCCTTCTCCAAGTACCAAGTCAACCCTCCAACAAGTCCATTCTTGATTCCGCACCAGCTAGCTTTAAACTGCAACTTCGACTTGCCAGCGTCAATACTGCAACCTCGTACTGCAACTTTGACGCTGTAATTTCGACCTTGTAGCAACTACAGAAATCCTAATTCAAATTCCTCTTGAGACCTTCCTAGAGAAAGACAACTTCTCCCAAGGTCAACGAGGTGAAGGTAGGGTATTCTTCCTTCCAGCTATAAGATACTGCACTTCGTCCCCTTGCAACTAGGACTTGTTATTTCGGCCCCTTTAGGAAGCTGGAAAAACCCTAGATTTCACACATGTGAGAGAGATAGAGTCCAAAACAAAGATTTCACTTCTTTCCTTGGATTTTTCTTTCCTTCTAGTATTAGAGCAATCAGATCTTGCAAGGAAAAATGATATTATTCCACTCCCTCTTTTTGGGAAAACCCTCCTACCACAAAAATCGCTTGTACTTTTTGATGCTGCCATTTGTTGCATGAATCATCAACTTGGAAGCCTCGACAATGGCCTTGTTCTTCCTTTCCCCATTTAGGAAGGCATGGAAAAGAAAGGAAAAACAAATCAAAACCAAGCAAAATACAAGGACAAGAGGCTGACTAAAAAATCAAAAGTAATAATAATAATCAAGCGAGAAAAAATATAAAGTGCTTATCTCTTTTTCTGAGGATTGTAGGGAATTATAACTCCTTCTCTAACTAATCTATAAGAAAAGCTTGGAAACCTATCATATGCCTGTTGACTACTGGATTAGCACCTGATGATTATGTGAAGACTCCATGCCCAAGGATGATCCAGAGGACACTTGTTCCATCAGATGTCATCAGTCAACAGAGTTTTTTAACTCTCCTTCTATCTTCTCATCATCTTTCTTCTTTGTACCCAGATTCCACACCCTGCGGGGAATTGTAATAAGTGATGCTAGTATGATGAGTTTCTTAAATTTGTAACAGGCCTAGGATGTGGGACTCGATCAGCAAACGAGTACACCTTGGAGTGTTTTTTTTATCCGGTTAATTATCCCTTCTTTTTCAGAGGTGGATAATTCTCTGGATTTTTTCACTCATTTTTACCCCAAAGCCGAGGTGACGGTTTGAAGATTGAGCCCCTGACACATCTTAGTGTCTAGGGTTGATGTATATTACCATACTAGATCACACAAAAAGTTTCGTGGAATTTGGCTAGGTCTAAGTAGGATTTTTTAATAGTTAAAATTTTCCCGCAAAACGGGTTTTTTTAATTATTTTTTATGTAAAGGGCATAAATAAGTGGCCTTAGGAGATGTCTGGGGCGTATGACCACTCGAAATTCATCCTCAGAGGCCCAGCATTCTCCTAGAGCCCACTTTGGGGGTAAAAAAATGACTCAGAGTCCCTCAAAAGCCGATTTTTCAAGTGACAAGTGGCACAATGGTGAAGATCCCAATGAAAAAATGAAATGACAATTGGCTGATATGACTGTCCATGTGTGAAGATAACTGTTGTAGGATAAACATGTGGCTGCCTTTGAACTGCTGATTAACTTGCTGAGCTGCCAACGTTGATTGCTGTAGATTTAAACATGCTGCCCACGTGGAAACTGACCTGCGTTAAACTGCAATTCACTGCCTCTAAATCTGCGTTTAACTGCCCACGTATTGCTGTTCTTGCCCACGTAGATTGGCTGTATTATTGCCAACGTAAATGCTGTTTTGAATCTGCGTATATTAATTGATTGGGCCAGCGTGTAATTTTTTGGTTGGCTGAGTTATATGCTGAGTAATATGCCTCCAAATCTGCGTAAACTGCTGACCTTCAACGAATGCTTTGCTGTGCCAGCGTGGAGTTATTTTGGCATGTGCTTTTTTGCTGCGTACGGACTTTGACTTGCTGACCTGAGTAATATGTATAAGCTGCCACATAAACTATGCTGCCCACGTGTATTCGCTGAGTGGGCTGCCACGTAATGCTGAGTGATATGCTGAGTGGGCAGTAAAAAAAAAATGGAATTTAAGCATGCATATGAACTCAATGTTGGCCCCTTTGACTTTGACTTTTTTTGACTTTCTTTGACTTTCTTTGACTTGAGCCTGAAACTTTATGTGGTGGGCCCCACATTGCTTGCCACATCACCCTTGATCCTCTGCTTGACTTCCATGTCAAAATTTGACTTATTTTGACTTCGGAAAAATTTTTAAATTTTTCCAATTATTCATTTTTTTGAATTTTTTCTTCATTTTTGCCACTGTCACTGGAAAAATCGCCTTTTGAGGGACCCTGAGTCATTTTTGACCCCCAAAGTAGGCTCTAGGAGAATGCTGGGCCTCTGAGGATGAATTTTGACTGGTCATACGCCCCAGACATCTCCTAAGGCCAGTTATTTATGCCTTTACATAGAAAATAATTAAAAAAATCCCGTTTTGCGGGAAATTTTTAACTATTAAAAAATCCTACTTAGACCTAGCCAAATTCCACGAAACTTTACGTGTGATCTAGTATGGTAATATACATCGACTCTAGACACTAAGATGTGTCAGGGGCTCAATCTTCAAACCGTCACCTCGGCTTGGGGTAAAAAATGAGTGAAAAAATCCAGAAAATTATCCGCCTCTGAATAATGAAGGGATAATTAACCAGATAAAAAAACCTCAAGGTGTACTCGTGCTGATCGAGTCCCACATCCTAGGCCTATTACAAATTCAAGAAACATCATACTAGCATCACTTATTACAATCCCCGTAGGGTGTGGAATCTGGGTACAAAGAAGAAATATGATGAGAAGATAGAAGGAGAGTTAAAAAACTCTGTTGACTGATGACATCTGATGGTACAAGTGTCCTCTGGATCCTCCTTGGGCATGGAGTCGTCACATAATCGTCAGGTGCTGCTCCAGCAGTCAACAGGGACCATGATGATGGGGACAGTGATGCTGATTCTGATGCTGATTGATGCCTTGAGGCTTGTATACCTGTAGTTGTTTTATATTTTCTATTTCTATTTGCCATTGGCATT
>APFE031277153.1:0-19440 GCA_000404065.3 Pinus taeda | reverse complement strand
AAACAAATATTATTTAATTACCATAAGGGCGGGATTATAATATAATGATAATTTTAACCAAAGGGTGTATAGTGGATTATTATTTTAAATGTGCGGGGATATAAATACTTTGGTTAAACTTTATAATAGAGGGGTTTTGGGGATATTTATAAAAAGGGAGTTATATACTTAGGATAAGGTATTTTATTAGGGATTTAGTATAATAGAGTTAAATGTAAATATGGCAAAGGACAAGGAAACTCAAAATATTTTTGCACATCTAAGAAAGTGATAACTTTTGAAGTAAATTGCAATATTTTATCTTCAACACTTAAACTTAGAATAGCAAGTTATCTTGAGGGATTTTTATGGATTTTTGCATGAGTTTCCTAAGTAAAATAGGATTTTACTTAGGACAAAGTTAAAGATGGAAGATTATAATGATGGATTATCTTAATTACTTAGGTCTTTTTGATCATTAGGCCGAGGGTCTGGTCCCTCCAGAGGTCAAGGAAATGCCTTGAGCCCCTTTGATCTCCAAATACCTTAGTACTTTGCGGGAAATTAATGAAACTTTTGAGGGGAAAGTGATGAGGGAGGTTAATGAGTTTGACTTTGCTTGTGGTGATTTTCCAGTGTATTTCCTGCTTTAGTACTTGTGATGAAAGTAAAGGATCAAAAACATGTAGCAGCATCATTCATCAAATTACACTTTGCAGCACCATCTACCTACCCTGTCTACTTAATACTACCATTTTCTCTTCTTTATTAGGGTGCATTTAGACTTGCAAACCCTCATCAACGTTTTTTCTTTTTACAATGAAAATCTATCTAATTCTACCCTTATTACATCCAAGGGCTCAGATTAAACTGTTGAGCACCTTTTATTAACTCTAACTATATACTTATCTGCCAAGATTAAACTGTTTGGTCAGATATTTATTCTCTAATCTATAACATGAAATTGAAATATGAGTAAGCCAAGTTTAAATAGTCTGACTTATTCATGAATTGTAGCAAAGGTTGGACAAGCTGCACACAATTGTTTTATTACAAAAATGAAGTAGTAGTGGCATTTGAATTTGCACACTTTCCATGGTCTATTTTTGCTTGGGGTTCATTTCTTTCATTTCTTTTTGACCACTTTATTTTTCTTACCCTTTGATTTTTCTTTTAGGGTACACCCTCTTTAAATTTTTTAACTTTTTTGATTTTTTGGTTTTTCAAGAATATGGAACACCTTTGCTCAAGAAAGAAGGTTTGAACATATTCCATAGTTCAATCAAGACAATCATGAAAGATGAAACCTATTGGTATAGGAGGCTAACAATAGCAACAGACAAATTAAGGTTTGCTAAGGTAAAAGGGATCATTAGTGGTAAAGTTTTTCTAGAAGGTTTGAAGAATGATTTATTTATTTTGCATGAGGTCCATCATCTATTTATCAATAACCCAACTTTTGAGAAGTACGTCGAACTAGATGAAGCTTACAGGAGGGTAATTAAATTTTCAAGTCCAAATGATGAAAAATGGGATAACTTCCTGGAACTTCTTGAGTGAAATGAAAATGGTAGCAGTTGCTAACAACACCACAATATCCTTGGATAATGTGTTGTTTCTACATAATTAATTTCAAAATCCCTATTTTGAATTGTATTAATTAAATATATCCAAATCATTTTGGATAATAGTTTATTTTTGTAAAAGATTGTATTAAGGTAGATATTTTTGAATTACACTCTATATATACATTGTAATTTGAAGTAAGAAGGGTTGAACAAAAAGCCAAGAAACATTATTGTACTTTTTTAGTTTTTTTTGAAAATAATCAAAGGATTTTGACTTATGTTTTTCAGCATATGTTCAAGGTAAAAAGGTAAAATAAGAATTAGAGTAAGGCTAAGTTAAGTATTACACACGAGTGTATGTTGGAACAATGAGGGCGGTTGGTTTTCACGCCCCCCGACCGGTATCGAATCCTGCGGAGGCTGCGTTGCAGCATATCAGTTGTAATTTGGCATATATATAGCTTCTTCAAGGGGGTTCGCCCTCCCCTGAAAAAAAAGGCTAAGTTAAGTATTAATCATCACTTAGATTAACTAATTAAATTTTTCTAGTTTTCTTTGAAAATAGTCAAAAGATTTTGACTTACCTTTTTCATCATATGTTCAAAGTAAAAAGGTAAAATAAGAATTAAGGTAAACACCTCGCTTAAATTAATACCTCTGGATTATTTAATTGTTGCCTTCTGTCTTCTCTTAAATGTATATGTGATGTGTTGGCTATAGACATCTACTATATATGATAAATTAAGTATTTAAAATGAATGTTTAATTATCATATATCGTTTTTCTTTCTTATGTCAAAATCAATGATCAATGATTTTCTTTCCTCTATCAAAATCAAAATCAAATCAAAGTAAAAAATCAAATCAAAATTAGTTAAAGGATTTTAAGGAATGAAAACCAACACTCTGAAAATATCAAAAGTTTTTAAATTGTACAGATATAAATGGTTTGAATCTTGGTCATCCATTTAAATTAAATCCCTCACTTAGGGATATAAAAAGTGTATCTAAAAAACAAGAAATAGCTTAAACAAATTAAAATAAATAAATATAAAGTAAAGGTATTCATTTTTATATTTACCACAAGGTTTCCCAAGTATTTGAAAGGATTAAAAAAAATTCACTAATTTTTTATTAAACTTCATAAATCTAAAATATAAAATGAAGGTAAGTTTATTATAAATCCAAATTTTAAAATGAATCTAAATTTTTATTTTTTATTAGTTATAATTATAATTATATAATTATAATTATATATATATATTATATATATATATATATATATATATAATATATATATATATTTATTATTTATTTTTTTTTAATTTAGATAGGCTATTTCATAATGGTGTTAGGTTCAGAGTTGTCTTTAGTGTGATTTTTAGCCTCTGAGTTGTCTTTAGTGCAACTTTTTGGAAGCTTTTTTGGTGGATTTTTCCGGTTTGAAAGACTGTGGGTTTTTCTGGTCTAATTTCTCTAAAATCCGGCAAGAATTTATTGAAATCACAAGTTTGATGGGTAGCCCCCCACAATCCAAGTACCATAATCCAAGTGCCCTAGGGGTTTTTCAAAGTGCTAAACTAATCCAAGTGCCCTAGGGGTTTTTCAGAGTGCTCAATCTATATATACAATAAAAAAACCAGTCTAAATAACACAAATCAAGATAAATGTCATAATCCAAGTGCTCTAGGGGTTTTTCAAAGTGCTCAACTAATCCAAGTGCCTTAGAGGTTTTTCAAAGTGCTCAATCTATATATACAATAAAAAAACCAGTCTAAATAACACAAATCAAAATTTCATTTGAAAAATCACTCTAAAACAACTCCATCTCCTGTAATTTCCCTCGGCATAGATGACAATTAAGTATTAAGTTTAATTGAAAAATAACGTGTAATTGACATTTTAAAGAAAATTCTAATAGGTTTCAAAGTAGCATTATCACTCATCAAAATTCGAGAGTGTTTCAAAGTAACATTATCGCTCATCACAATGACTTGCCTTCCAATTTAAATGTTATTAACGGCATAAGGTACCACAATAATAGCATTATGGTTTCCAACGTAACAGCCATAACGATTTAAAAATTTCGAAATCCAAAGGAAAAAGTAAAGGCCAAGAGCAATTCCGGTTTCGAACTCGCTGCAAAAAGTGTCAAAAATTATAATTTAGAGGGATAGGCACACGAGTGCAAATACTAGGATTCAAACAGATTTTGGCGAACGCACACCAAAGCAACTCAATAGTTCTTTTTTTAAGAAGTGAGGTGTAAGTCTTTTCGCAGAAGCTTTATATTAACTCAAATTATATATCCAAGAAGTCAAGTCAACCTTCCTCTATGGTCATACCAATTCGGTTCACTAGAAGACTATATAGAGGTTTCTTCCTCCTAAAGAAAGCAATTTGGATCACCATATCAGGAAAAGAGAAAAGGGAGAATATAAGGCAGAGCATGGGACAAATCTAAGGCAAAGTTAAGGAAAAATATGAGGAAAATTAAAGGAAATATCTGAGGAAGGGTAAGGACAAATATGAGGTAGAGTTTCCGAGAATACTAGATCATCAAGACCAAACATTTTGGGTGTAGAAGTAGGCCTAATTTCAGCCCTAGTAAATTAGACGAGGTTGAGTTCATTGGGCGACAATTTGACTTGAAGGAAGTTTGACCAAGTGTGACCAAGGACATGTTATTAGTTAGTTTGGTTTTGTATTTTAGATGTATCTCTCATTGAACTAATAAATTTCTCTAAAGAAAAGGTTGCTAGGTTTTTCCTACATGTGGGGTTTCCCATGGCAAAATTCTCGTGTCTCTTGATTGGTTGTCTCTTTATGATCATACTATATTTTTTGTTCTTCTACTAAAGATCCTCTATATAATTGCCTAATGATGAATGTGAAATACAAGTGGATTTTAAAGTAAAAATCATTAGAAGTAATTATCTACTGGAAGACCTTGAAAAATAAATAGATTGTACCACACAACAAATCAAAGGATTGTTATAATTGTTTAGTTATATGTTTGTTTAAATTGGTAATGAACTTTGAGGGGATTTCCACTCCATTCATGATTTGTAAACTATCGTGGATATTCCACTGGACAGATATGTTGTGCGTGGATATTCCACTAGATAGTTTGTCACAACAAATATGATAATAATATAATAAAATTATGATTTTTTACATTATCACAGTTTTATTAACTTCTAGATCTATAAATTTAATTGTAATTAGTGCATGCATGCAAATGGAAATTATGCAGAAAAGTAGAGAATGACAAAATAAGCTCACACACATACAAAGGACACAATATTTACTCTGGGATGTAATAGCCCCAGTGAAAATTCCATGTAATAAAAGTTAATAAAGGCAAAATAAGACCACGGGAAAGGGACACTTATTCCAAGCTGAATGTTTGGCAAAGATATCCTAGTGGGAATCACTAGATGTGTATTTTGGCTAAGGAAAAATGGCAAAGTCTAAGGCAAAGACATTTTTGGCACATTTATTTATGAAAATAAAGGAAATTAGGAGAAACGTAATGTGAAAGGTCACAGGTTGCATGTGAGGAGGAAATTGAAGGAAAATAATGGAAAATGAAGAAATTAGAGGCCTCATTAATAAAAAGGCTTCTAAGGATCAGTTGGTAAGCTCTTAGTCAGTGTAAGCTCTTGGCTCAAGCTTAGTCAGTGTTAAGCTCTTGGTCAGTTCAAGTTTGGAGCTCTCTCAATAGTTTCTCTCTCTCTCTCTCTCACTCTTGGTCACTTAGAGCTTTCTTGGAGCACTCTAGTTTTGGATCAAGGAAGGAAAACCAAGGAAGGACGGGAAAGGAAGGAAAGAAAGGATCAAGGAAGGAAAAGCATGATAAAGAAGCTTCAATAGGAATACTTATAGGTAACCATTTGCATGTGTGATTTCATAGTTGGTTTGGACATGCATGGCTTTGCATGTTGGTGTATGGTTCTGTTGCTCTTGGTGGCATGGTTTTGCTGGGTTATGACAATGGTTTTCATCCTAGCCTTGTCTTTTTCTAGATGCCATGGCGTTGGGATGTTTGTTTCGATTTTTGAGCTTTGGTTTGTCGAATGAATTTCAGAATTCGGGGTGGTGGTGGTCTCAAGTTTCATTCCCAAAGGCCTAGGAATCCCTTGACTGGATTTAGTAGGATACACAGTAAAGATTGAGGGAGGAGTCTCGATTTAGGGCCTAGTGATACAGGTTTTGATTGCAGTAAATCCTGAGAGACTGGTCTTGGTTTATGGCCTAGTGATCCGGGGTTGGATTGCGGTAAAGCCTAAGAGATAGAAAATTCCTCAAGGATAGTGATGGATTCTAGATGGCATTCCAAGTTCGGTTCGGTTGTGATCAAAGAACTAGTTTTGGTGTGATCACGGTTTGTTGAGGGTGGAGGCGGTTTAACCTCTAGATTCCCTTGGTTGTTCTATGAGATCCCACATTCATGCTCGGAATATGGCACAGTGGTGACTAGCTAAAAGAAAGATTTGATTCAACCATGTGTATGGTAAGGTGGTACGTGGAAGTCTCGAACTTGGTCAAATTTTCCTATGATTAATAAAAGATAAGTTATCTTACTTTTACACTTGTTTATATGTGGATTTAATGGTTATCATATATTTGATATTTATATGGTTTTATGCTAGTTATAAGCATGGTTATATGACTGGTTCATGTCATTTCTATTTCATGTTTTTACTTGTAATTTCCAAATGGATGGATGCAAGACCTAATTGATGTATAATAGTTCAATGGAGAAGGTGGGTATCCTTCTGGTTATGTTTCATAAGTGATTTTAGTCATTTATGCTTTGTCTTGTATCCTAGACATGTAGGTTGCACTGATGCCAAGTTTTTGTTAGAATGTCAGTCCCGGTTGGGGATGCTCAGCCCTACTCGTTATGTTAATTTTTTATTTTGTTTACATTGTCATCTTGTCTTTGATGGATTCTAAAGGTTATAACAAGTTATGGGTAGAGGCCGGGATTCTGAGCTAGAAAAGTGGCTCAAGACGTGGCACAGGTATGCTAAAAAGGTTCTAGGGACGTTGGCACATAGGCTTGTGAGAGTGGCTTTGGCTTCTAGATGTTGTTGTTGGGCGTAACCCAACTTGGCCTAGATTTTCATAAATACTCCTCATTTTGTGGGGTAGAACACACAATAGAGCATGCAGTCGAGCAACAGATCGCATTTTGAGGAGTTAAATATACCACATAGTGTCATAAGGGATTTGGGGTGGGTCAAAGCCCCTCCTTTTTGTAAAATTACAAGATTTTGTAAGGGATAAATGGTTTTGGGGCCATAGTTTCTTGTTTTAAGGAGTCCATGGTATTTGGACCATGGTATTTTGATGGTGTAACCATACAATGTAATAGTATATATAGGGTAAAATTATAAAAAGAGAAAGATAAATCAATGAGTTTTGATCTAGATTAGTGTTATTGGTGAATTATTGTGATCTGTAATTTGGTATCAAAGAAGAGGCTTCGCAGCTGAATGTGCAAAGGTCTAGAGAAGAGTCTGCAACTGAGTGTGAAAACAGGCTACAGCTTAGTGCATAGGCCAAGAACTATTTGGTTTTCAAAGATTCATTATATTAAGCAATTATTCTTGTGGACGTAGCCCTACACTGGGGTGAGCCACGTTACATTGGTGTTTGATGTGTATATTTTCTTATTATCTGTTGTAGAGTAGCGGTTATTATAGTTGCATTTTACTTTAGCATAGTGATGGTTTATGGTTGTTTAATTGATTAATATAATGTGATGAAGTGATTTATAAAAGCTAAGAATAAGATAACATAATAATACCACATCCCCTAATCATTCAAGGTTGTATAAACCTGGTTCTTATTCTCCCATAGTCACTTCAGGTGAGACTATGATGTGCTTGCAAGTCGTTTTGGAAAGGACCAATGATCAAGAGTTTTGTTGGTGCGCAGTATAGATTGAACCTGGGTCAACACAAATCGAGCCAACAAGTGGTTTTGTTACTGGGACCAAGATCTATTTGAGGGATATGTGGATGTGGTAGCAGTCGAAGAAGGAGATTCAAGACTGGATGAACCTGAAAGAGTGATAATTTGCGGATCAAGAAAACAGAAACACTCGTTTGACATTTGAAGCTTAGCTACAAAAGTATATTTTTATAGATCAATACGAATTTTTCTTCTATTCTTTTCCTGTTGACCAAAAGGAAGAACTATTTTAAGGGTGAAGAACCTATAGTGTGGACTCCTGAACTAATACAACGACTCAAGAGCACTACCAATAGGATTTCAAGGGCTAGCAATTTCTGGATTGCTAACATCTTGGGAGGATTCATTATTGAGTTCATTTTAGACTCAACCGTGTCCTACAACAAAGCATAATGGTGATTCTTCAAAGGATCACAAAGTAAGTATCTAAAATATATGAAAATTTGGATTAAGATGCTTCTGTGTGAAAAGGGAGTTTTACGAATGCAATCAAATTGCTAGTTTACTTATGTTTGGAAGACAAGAGAATAAATCTGAGTAAGAGATCCTAGTAACACGAAGTGGGAAGAGATATAGAGTAGATACCATAAAGATATCCCTTGGACAAGACCCAAAGACATTTGTAGATACTTATAATTTTCCTCTTTTGAGTGGATCTGAAAGTAAAAGAGAAGCAAGACACCATGATAACCCCTAGGTAACTTTGCAGTATTCATCCTCCTATCCTGAGATTTTTCAGAAGCTAGAATCCAGTAATAGCCAGGGTGTTTTTGTCTTTCCACCTTCCCCCTACCCCTCCAAGCCCCCATCCCCCTCCCCTACCCTCCGACCCCCATCCCCCTCCCCCTCCAAGAAGAAATATGGGTGACAATATTAAGCTACCCATTTTCAAAGGAACTGGATTGGAGGATGCAGAACAGTTTTGGTTTTTATGTGAAGCTCTATGGACAAAAAAGCATATTAACAACAAGAATATAAAAAAATCATAGCTCGTTACGATGCTCTGAGATGAGCATTAACATGGTATATGAAGTATTCAAATAATTAGAACAAAATGTTTGCAGATATTAAAACAACACTTATAAGAGAGTTTAAGAAGCCGAAGTCTAAGTCGCAGTGCATCACCGAGTTGAAAGAGATAAAAAAAAACCTACTGATTTTGTTTGGAAGTTTGATCAAAGATTTAAGGTGTTTATAGATGCATTTCTATGATATATCAAATTTCCATTGATGCAACAAAAGATAGAAATTCAAGTCAAAGCTCTACATATTGCGATGAAATTGGAAACATCGCCTATAAAGATACTAATGCAGGCATGTAACAGATTCAAAAACAACTGGAAAACCTAACCCTACATATACAAAACATCAAGAAAAGAAAAGAAGTTAGAGAAGAAATATGGTGTACGAAGTGCAGATTGAAGGGTCATTCTAAAGAACAGTGCCCTATCTTAAGGGATAATGGCTAGTGGGGAACCAAATCCCTTGAATGTAGGATCCAACCTGTGGTGCGAAATATGTAATACTAGAGGCCAACATCGTTCAAGAGATTGTTAATTGTTATAGAAATATGTACAGACTTTGAGGAATCTATATTGGAAATTATGTAAATTAGTAGGACACAATGAGAATAATTGTCGGGCTTACGAACTAATGATGGAGTGCGGTGTTGATTCTTATTGAATGAAATAAGAAGAGAATGGGCATGAGGAAAATAGGCAGTGCAGTGGTCAAGGAGGTTACCAAGGAAGAGATCGAAGAGGTGGAGCTGGTCGATGTAGAAATTCTCATTGTAGATTAAACTAATTATGCAATGTACTAAAGAAAAATACTTAATCTACTTCTACAATCAAACTTACAGAAGCTTAATGATTTTGAGCAAGATCAAACATAACACATATAATAGAGAAGTAGAATCAATCACACATGAAACATAGAAGAATACTCTAGGGAAAGCCTCATCTAAAAACCTTGCTATATGTATTATCATACAAGTGGAAATATCTTAGGATTACACAAATCTTTAGCTCACAAGCTATCTAGTTCTCAGTACAATCCCTCACTACTGCTCATAGACAGAATAGACAACACATATGCCCTCTATTCTATCCTCCAAGCCTCGTATTTCCTTGCACAGTTTTCCTGCGTCCTCCAGCTGTAACCTGTGTGATTCTCACCTCACACATTGCTCTGACCTCTGTAGAAACTACACAATCCTCAAGGAATGAATTCATTCTTCATGCAAGAGATTTCCTCATAGGAATATTCTTGAAACTAATAGTACACGATCCCTCCCTTTAATCTCAACTGGGTCTTTGTTTGAACTAACATGCATGAGTTATTTATGAGAGAACATTCAGTTATCTGGAGAACTTTAGTTGCATGCATGCATGCATTAACTAACTGAACTCACAATCAGTTCTATAAACTGTTTGAAACTAATCCAAATGGACTTAACTCAGTTAACTGAGCTAACTAATTACAACTCAAATACAACTCATCCTTATCTCCTTAATTAAGGGATAACTTCATCAATCAATGGGGTAATTGTTGCATGAATTCACAAAGACTTCATGTTTGAATTTCTCCAACTAATTAACTCAAGATGAATTAATTAATTATTTTTCAAACAGTTGGTGAGACTAAATTCGAATTTTAATTCTCAATTTTAATTCAAGGAAAAATTAAAATTGGAATATATCCCGAAATGCTATCTATAGAAATGCTATTTATATCATTTCTATTTTTATCATTTCTTGTTGCTATTTCCAGCACTCCCTCTCAACAAGAAAGGGATTCAACTCGAACCCGATCCTGAACATTTGGAATGTTCTACATGCAACACTTCTCTCAAGTGTTGTTGCTCTAGCAACTTCAAACACAAAAAAAACATCCAACATGAATCAGTATGATGCATCTATCATCAAAGTCTTTGATTGTTGTTACTTCTGTCGACTAAAGAACTTTGTGCTTCTGGTGACTCTGCCTTTCTACATTGTTGTTAGTCCTTCTCTGTGCTCTTCAGTATCTAACTTCTCTAGCCTCTGTCACTTTGATCTCTGACTACATTAATCAAACTGATTCCTCCCACTGCATCCGTGTTGTTGCTAGTTCTATCTCCCAGCACTGCATCCGCACTACACCTCCTCTCATCATGTTGCATCATGCTGCCCACTTCTGCACTGCAACTCAGTTACTGAGAAGTAAGTAACTGATCTCCCAACTGACCTCCCTGTTGGGCTAGAAACACCCTCTGATGTTGAAGCTCCCTCTGCCACTCCATTTGCATTTGTCTTTACCCACTCATCCAGTCCTGCTACTCCTCTTCGGGGCTCCCGTAGCAAGGTCTAATCAAAGAGGTTGGATACCTCAAGGATCCTTCCCCTATTTCAACCTTCATGGGACTATCTCTTCACATCGCCCCACCTCACACCTAGAGGTATGGTTGCATGTGATCCCTCTACTGACTTCTCCAATTGTGGCTCCTCCACAATTGTCTGATAATTCTTCTGGCGCCGCATGTTGAGAGGTAATGTACTCTCCCTCTCAACCACCAAGTCTCCAACATTTTTCTTGCTCCTCAAGGCTTTGCATGCATCTTGAACCTCAAGAGCATACAGGTTCTTGACTCGTGAACCGATCTACTTCACTTGTCTCGTGCTGATGTCTCTAAGGAAAACCTTTCCCTTACTGAAGACAACATTGTAGCCTTTGTCATCCAACATCGTGATCAATACCAACTTCTTCTTTAGTCTAGGCACATACTTCCCATCTGTCAAGGTAATAAGAGCTCCATGCTCCCTCTGAAAATAATCATGCCTACTCCTGAAACACTATACTTTTCATCATTACCCATCTCTATGCGCATCTTGAGGTTTTTCTCCTCCAAGGTACTGAACAAAATCTTATTGCCGGTCATGTGAAATGAGACTCCACTGTCAAGAGACCAACCACAACCCATCATCGATGAAACCATGCATGCGATGAGGGTAAAATCAAATTCAAACTGTGAGGCCAATGCCCCCCCGTCAAATCCTTCCAAGGATACCTTCTTGGACTTCTTCAATGGGCAATTAGTTGCATAATGACCCATCTCATGACAATTAAAGCATCTCACTTTATATTCGTCAACCTTCTTCCCTCCATGAGAAGAACTCGATTTGGAATGAGAATCCTTCTCCTTCCCTTTGCTTGCCTTACTAGCTAAGGCTAGATTTTCTTCATCATCATGCTTAGATGAAGAACCATCTCCGGTGCTCCTCCTGATCTCCTCCTGCATTAGATCCGACCATAGTTGTTCCCAATATGATAGTTTCTCTCTTGCATTCACTGAGTCCTGGTAGCTATGCCAGGTCTTAGGAAGACCGAGGAGAGCAAGACTCACCATATCATCATCAACTTTCATGATTCCTACACTTCCAAGCTCATCTCTGCAGGTGGTGAGCTTGTTTAGATATGTAGAAATCATGTCACCCTTTTCACTCTTGATTTTATGAAGCTTGTTCTTCAGCGCCAGCTTCCTCTGGCCACTGTTGTTCTAATATAGGTCCTTCAATGTCTTCCACATTGAAAACAGAGTCTCCTTCCCATGGACACTCGAGACAATATGGTCTTGAACTCCCTCTAGAAGAATCCTCGTCGCTCTCGCCACACATTTCTTCCATTCTGCCAATTCTTTGGCATTAGTTGCTGCTGGCTTGGGGACTTCTTGATCAATGAAGTCCTTCAAACCATTGTCTTCTAATACCACTTCCATGCGATCCTTCGATGCTATGTAATTCGAGCTTCCATCCAAGGCATACTCGAGTCTCAAGCCATTGAATGCAATTGGTGAAGTTTGAGATGTGATAAGAAATCGATTTTGTACCTGCAATCAAGAACTTCAAACTTCAAACTTTTCCCTTCATAGTATATTGTTCTCTGCTTTGATCACCTTTGCTCTGATACCATGTAGAAATTCTCACTATAGATTAAACTAATTATGCAATGTACTAAAGCAAAATAATTAATCTACTTCTACAATCAAACTTGCAGAAGCTTAATTGATTTTGAGCAAGATCAAAGAGAACACATATAACATAGAAGTACAATCAAACATACATGAAACATAGAAGAATACTCTGGGAAAAGCCTTAGCTAAAAACCTTGCTATCTATATTATCATAGAAGTGGAAATATATTAGGATTACAAAGCTTTAGCTCACAAGCTATCCAGCTCTTAGTACAATCCCTCACTGCTGCTCATAGACAAAATAATATGCCTTCTCCTCTATCCTCCAAGCCTCATATTTCCTTACGCATTTTTCCTTGGGTCCTCCAGCTGTAACATGTGTGATTCTCACCTCACACATTGCTATGACCTCTGTAGAAACTGTGCAATCCTCAAGGAATGAATTCCTTCTTCATGCAAGGAATTCCTCATGGGAATATTGTTGCAAATAATAGTACACTATCCTTGCCTTTAATCTCAACTGGGTCTTTGTTTGAACTGACATGCATGAGTTATTTATGAGAGAATATTCAGTTATCTGGAGAACTCTAGTTGCATGCATGCATGCCTTAACTAACTGAACTCACAATCAGTTCCACAAATTGTTTGGAACTAAACTAAATGGACTTAACTCAGTTAACTGAGCTAACTAATTACAACTCAAATACAACTCATCCTTATCTCCTTAATTAAGGGATAACTTCCTCAATCAAAGGGATAACTGTTGCATGACTTCACAAAGACTTTATGTTTGAATTTCTCCAACTAATTAACTCAAGATGAATTAATTAATTATTTTTCAAACAGCTGGTGAGACTAAATTTGAATTTGAATTCTCAATTTTAATTCAAGGACAAATTAAAATTGGAATATATCCTGAAATGTTATTTATAGCATTTCTATTTTTATCATTTCTTGTTGCTATTCTCAACAGTCGAGGATGTGGACAAATCATTTACTATGATTGCAGCCAGCCAAGTCATTTTGTGAGAGATTTCCATAACCCCACAACGACATATAAGTATCGTAAATCCTTTGACCATGTAATTGAATAATGTCAGGTACTTATAGCGAGTATGCAATAAAAAAGGAATTAATAGTTGACATAGAATATTCAAATGATGACTGCGAAAGGAGGACTAATGAACCTTGAACTAGTATCGTCACTAGAAGTGGAGTTGTGACTGGTAGTGATAAAGGGGATGAAAAGTAATAATCTGAAAGTGCATGGGTTAAAAACACTGTTGAGAAAGTTCCTATTTTTTATATTCAGAAAGAAAATAATTATTTATGGGAGCAAAGCATTCTTTTATGAATGTTGGATCTTCAACCTCTAATGCAAAACCAAGGCTCAATTAGGAAAGTTATTGTGATGTGTCATCAACTTCAATATAGAATCGAGCTTCGACACAAGATTGAGCTCCGACACAAGAACAGGATTCTGCAAATCAAGTAGGTATTTTAAAGTCTTTCAATGCAAACTTGTATGAAATTGTTAAGAGAATAAAAGGTTGTAGAAGGGCTTCAGGAGTTGATAGATTCCTATGCATCCAAAGAAACATCATGAAGTGAGATGCACGCATTCAAGAATTTTCATCAACAAAAGAGAACCAGAAGAGAGATGAGGCTTAGTGCACAGATAGAAGAGTATGAGATGGTGAAATTATTTTGGATCTGAGATCTGATGCTAATGTCTTGACGAAGGAGACATGGGAATTAATGGGTAAGTTGAAGCTACAATGGTCACCTATTCAGTTAAGGATGGAAAATTAAAAAATATCTTCCCTCTAGGAAAACTAATAGGTGTCGCAATGGATATTGAAGGAGTTCGCACTACTATTGATTTTGAAGTAATAGAGATCGTCGATGATAGCAACCCTTATCCTGCATTTCTTGGAATTGATTGGGCATTTGAAAATATGGCCATAATTAATTTGAAGAAGAGACATATGATATTTGAATAAAACAATATGAGAGTAATTGTTCCCTTGGATCCATCAGAACGAGTAAGATATATAGAACCATTCAAAGAAGAATATTGCGCACCTAACATAGACAATGTCTATCAGATGATAGTGAAGGAACAATATTGTGTTTACCCTACCGTAGAAGGAAAGTTGAGTTCGGAGCTTTATAGTTCTTATACCTTATACTCAGAAGAAGAGTTGGAGAATTGGTAGGATAGGCTGCATGAAGTATCCACAGAGGCGTTGTGCAAGAATTACCAAATCAGTTTGTTGTATGATATCTAAGGTATATAACCTGCCTTATTATGATGGCTTAGGTGATGTAAATACTTTTATTAATGATTATGAAGAAAAATTTCTAGAAAATCAAAGGTTGTCAACCTTGATATAACCTTGAAAGCTACCCTTGCTAGATGGTGGAATGCGCATAAGAAGAATATAGGAGGTTGGCAAGAATTTCATAGACTAATGGGGATAAGGTTTGGAAAGATAGATATAGATATGGAGATAAAATATGATGGTGAAACTAATCCTAGGAAGAATATCTTGTTATGTACTACAACATGGAAGGAGATTCCACAACAAGAATGGGTAAATGGATTCCTTCATACATTACAAACAATCCCTGAGAACTAGTATCTAGAAACAGAGCTTCAACACAGTACCATGAATTGGGTAGACATGGTTGATGGATTCATATTAACATTCAAATTTGAGGAATATTTCCCATACATAGATTGGGCCCTTTAAACAGTCAAGAAGAGCATCTTTGAGAATGTAACCCCACTAACACGGTAGTAACCTAATTGGGATTCACAGATAGAAAATGCACTGGAGTGATATAACCTTACTGTAGATGAAGAAGAAGACCCTCGTAACATCGACATAGCAGAGTAAGAAGGATACCAAAAAGTAACTAGACCTAAGCTAGAAATACCAGACATAATGAAGCCATTGAAAACCAAGAAGGTTAACATAGGATTAGAGAAGGAACCCAAGTTTGAAACAATAGGAGACTAGTAGGATGAGGAGATAGTCAATAATGTTACAGAGTTACTTCATGAATATCAAGAACTATTTCCCACCAAGTTTTCATAGATGAAGGGTATAATGGGAGATCTAAGAGTCATGAAGATTACCCTTAAGCCTAATGGGAAGCCAGTCAAACAAATACCTTACAGGTTGAACCCAAAGTATATGGAGAAAGTGAAAGTAGAGCTTGACAAGATGATAGTAGTAGGAATTATTGAACCTATAGAAGAATCAAAATGGGTGAGTCCTATGGTGGTGAAAGAGAAGAAGACTCAAGGAGAAATTAGGATCTGATAAATTTGAATGATGCATGTTTACATGATCCCTTCCCTGCCCCTTTCACGGATGAAGTGCTAGACAATGTAGGAGGTTAGGAATCTTACTCATTTACAGATGGATTCTCAGGTTATCATCAGATTAGGGTTGCACCTAAGGATTGACATAAGACCACATTTTCTATAGAATGGGGTTCATATCAATACACAATAATTCCTTTTGAATTAAAAAAATGCCCTTACTATATTTTCTAGGGTAGTGGTCACATATTTCAAGGAATACATCCACAAGTATTTAGAAGTATATTTTAATGATTGGACAATATTTGGACTATTGAGCAAACATGTTGGAACTTTAAGGCTTACGCTCGACACATTTAGACAATATCATATCTCTTTGAACCTAAAGAAGTGCATATTTTGTGTACCTTTTGACATATTGTTGGGACATATTGCCTGTAAGAATGGACTAATAGTGGACCCTATTAAGATTGTTATCATTGTAAACTTGCCTCCACCTAAGATAGTAAGATAGCTCTGCACTACATTGGGACATATTGGGTATTACATGAAGTTCATCAAAGGGTATGCTCAGATCATTGCGCCTATGGAGAAATTGTTGAAGAAGGGTGTAAATTTTTAGTGGAATGAAGAATTTCAAAAAAGCCTCGACATTTTGAAATAAAAAATGGTAGTTTCACCTATACTAGTGTTCCCTGATTGGAATAAGGAATTGCATGTCCATGTGGATGCCTCTTGTATAGCTTTGGGAGTGGTATTGGCACAACCTGGTGCAGGAGAGATTGATCATCCTATAAATTTTGCAAGTAGAAAGTTATCTAAAGCAGAAAAGAGCTACACCACTACAAAAAGGGAAGGATTGGCCTGGTATATGCTTTGCAGAAGTTTAGACACTATTTTCTAAGGTCACACTTTAAAATGTTTACAGATCATTCTACACTGAAGTATTTGGTTAATAAGCTTGTCTTAGGACGAAATATTTGCAGATGGTTACTGTTATTCTAGTAATATGACTTTGGGATCATTGTTAAACCAGGGAGACTAAATACAGGACCTGACTATCTGTCAAGACTAGAAATAGGGGAAGAACCAACCAGCATAGAGGTTAATCTCCCCTATGTGCAGTTATTTGCAATCAAAGTGGTAGATGACCATTTTGCAGATATCATTAAGTTTTTGACCATAGGAATGGCTCCTTCTGAGTATACTATGCAGTAAAAGAAATAATTAGTGGTTAAGGTAGTTGAATTTTCATTAATAGCAGGACAAATATATAAGATGGGATTAGATGAGATACTACGCAGATATGTTCCTTAACATGAAAGACAAATGATTCTATGAGAGGCTCATGGGGGCGCAATACTATGCAGGAAAAGCTACTGCACAGAAGATTTTGAGCAGGATTGCGGTGACCTACACTACATAAAGATGCAAAGGAGTACTATTGAGCATGTGATGTGTGTCAAAGAACAAGGAAGCCTTCCAAAAGAGATGAGATGTCATTGGTACCACAAATTACATTGCAGGCCTTTGATAAGTAGGCCATTGATTTTCTTGGACCCATCAACACACCTGGAAAGAGGACTGGTGCAAGGTACATAATTACAATGATTGATTACTTGACAACATGGGTTGAAGCAAAACCAGTAAGGAAGTGCAACATAGAAACTATTGCGAAGTTTATTTTTGAGTACATATTATATATATTTGGATGTCCAAATATTTTGATGAGTGACCAAAGTTCACAATTCCTAAAAAAGACTATTGAAGCATTGGCTAAGGAGTTCCAAGTTTATCATTAGAAGAGTACCCTTTATCACCCTCAGGCCAATGGAACAGTAGAAGCATTTAATAATATTTTGGAGAATGCATTTACTAAGGTATGGAATGTGAATAGATATGACTAGGACCTTAGAATTTTAGTAGTGTTATGGGCTTATAGGACCACATGTACAAATTTGACAGGTCAGACACCCTTCAGGTTAGTTTATGGGTAATAAGTTGTGATTCCCATGGAGTACATTGTGCCTAGATTGAGGATTGCATATTTTATAGCTATGGAAAACCCTGATATGATGGAGGAATAAATGTTGCAGTTGCTTGTTTTGGAGGAAGATAGATTTATAGCAGGATTCTATCAATAGGTACAAAAAGCAATAGAAAAGGTCTGCCATGACAAAAATATTAAGCAGAAGAAGTTCTAGGTACAAGACTTTGTACTCCTTTATGACAATAAGTTTGTAAAATTTCTAGGAAAATTTAAGATGCATTGGTTGGTCCCATACATTATCAAGCATATTACTGATGGAGGCGCAGTTCAATTAGCAAAGTTAAATGGAGAATTGGTTCAAGGAAGAGTAAATGGAAGCAGGTAGAAGTTTTACGGGGATAATATTACCCCTATAGCTTTGATCTGAAGAAAGGAGAAAAATCTTATTGTCACTTGCAGTTGTAAGTGGGCACTAGACTGAAATTTGGTTCGAAGGATAGAGGAGCGGGAATGAACAGCTAGGGTTTACAGTCTATAGCAGGTGTTGAACTCCATGGTAGGGCGTGAATGAGGGAGCTCCGCTCCCTCCTACAAGTAGGTGGTTGCTAGCCGAGGTAAGAAGCCAATAGAAGAGGCCAGAGGACTTATTGAAGAAGGGAAAGAGAGCATGGGAGAAGAACAAGAGGGAGTCAAAGCACGAGAGAATAAAAGCACAAAAGATAAGGAGGAAGACGACAAGGAAAAGGGAGCAAAAACCAAGGCATAGAAGGGTCCATGTAAACCCAAAACCAAGGTTACCCCAGAGTAGTTCTGAATGATCCTGCTCTACAGGCACACAGGGACCACATGCGGATGTATGCTATAATTTGTAAATTCATGGGAGTATGGCCCACTAAAAAATCATTACAGACATGGATTAAATACCATTGGAAACCAAAAGGGAGCATTGACCTACATCTAGGGTCAAAGGGATTCTTTACTGCGGCCTTCACAAATATTGAAGACAAAGACAGAGTGTTTGAAGGAGGGCCCTATTTCTACGCAGCTGCCAGCCTCTATATGAGACCGTGGATGATGAAATTTGTCCCAAAGCGGGAGACATTCACTTTAGTGTTGGTTTGGGTAAGAATTTACTCCCTTCCTCTTGACTACTGGCAAACATAATTGTTAACAGCCATAGGAAATAAATTAGGACGTTTTGTTAAAGCTTTTGAAGCCACTAGAAGAGGAAAATACACTTCCTTTGCACGAATTTGTGTGGAAATGGATCTCTCTAGAGCTCTACCGGATGAGGTGATGTTAGACATTTTTGATGAAGAATGGGTGCAAACAGTTTATTACGAGCATATTCCCTTTAGATGTCGCAGATGCCATGAGCATGGACATCTTTTCAGGGATTGCCCACTCAGTAAAACCGAGAACAAGAGTAAAGCTTCCACAATGAAAGATATGGAAAGCTTTCAAAAAGTGAGTCATTGAGGAAAAGGGGGCAAAAGGGGACTTAAGCAACATAAAGTAGAAGGGCCTCATTGTAGGTTTTAACCCCGTACAGAAATTACCTGCATACGAATTCTAAATCACAAGAAAAATAAAAATGTGAGAGCATAACACATAAAACACATATACACAGAGAT
>APFE031277143.1:0-35523 GCA_000404065.3 Pinus taeda | reverse complement strand
ACAAGAGGTCCAAAAAATAGTGGGGTGCCTCATCTCAAAAAGTCTACCAGCAGCCATATAATTCGCTGCATTATCAGTGACAATTTGTACAACATGTTCTTCTCCCACTTCTTGAACGACTTCCTCCACCATTTCACAGATAAGTTGGGCAGTCTTAACCTTGTCTGAAGCATCCACTGATTTGAGAAACATTGTGCCTGTGGGACAAGATACAAGGAAATTTATTAAAGTTCTATTCCTCTGATCTGTCCATCCATCACTCATGATGGTGCACCCTGTTTCTACCCATGATGAACGAAACTCAGCTAGCACAAGCATGACACCTTCAACACTCTCTAACAACATATTTGTCCTAAGGGTCTCTGATGTAGGGGCTTTGAACCCTGGACCTACAACAGCAATTGCATCAACCATAGCTTGCCAATAAGGACTTCTGGCAAGTGGAAAGGTATGTCAGAATAGAACCAAAAGTTAGCAATGGCCTTCCTTGCCTGAGTATAGATATTTTTTTTCCAACTAGTGCCATCCAAGGTAGGTTGGGAACCAGGTGTTGTGCGGGGAGCAAAAAAGGTGTTTATGTTTCCACCTCCAGTGTTGAAGGAAGGAGTTGAAGGACTCGCATGGCTTTGAGTTTGACTTGGCCTTGGAGGCATGTGTGGAAAACTTGGGAACGACATTGAGGATTCAACAGATTGAGGTGACGTGGGGCTAGTGGTAGAAAAAGTATCAACTCCAACAGTTCCTATTTCAGCATTTTGCTTTGCTTTCTTGGCATTATGCTGCTCTAACATATCAAGGGCCAAGGCTGCTTGGTATTTGACATTGTCGTCAACTTTGGTACAAAGACCTATATCATGGCCAGGTATTTTTGCAAGGTGGAACTTGAATCTATAAATGCCTCCACTACATTTCGCTTTGCAAAATTTACAAACGAGCCTGGGGTCTCCGGGAATCTTGTCACAATAAGCCCAAGCAAAGTCCCTCTCTCTCGGCATTGTCGTTGCTTTGAACTTGTGTTTAATTTGTGGCTTCTGTTAAGATTTGGACTTGGAGTCTGGCTTCTATTTAATTTGTAATTTTGTGGCTCCTGTGAAAGACAACAAAAAATCAAATTTAAAATTGATTCAATAATAATAAAAATTAAAATATGCTAGAAATTTAAAAAATTAAATTAAGAACTCAATGAACTCTCTCGTACTCTTATTGTTACAGTTAAACTAAAACAGGACTTTGCTGTCTACCTCTATTATAAATTTATATCAGTTGACTTGAACAGCATAATCAGTGAATCTTCAAAGTTCAATCACCATATGTTTCATCTTCTCTGTATCAGCAAAAATAATTGCAGTTTTGTGACTTCAAAAGTTCAATCTATCAATTTTAATGAGGAACATTTGGAGGCAGCAATTAATACTTGAATTTGAAAGTCTCCTTTAAAAACTAGCAAACCTGAAGGCTGAAAATAATGAGAAAAATCTTCCAGACAGTATGCCAAACTCTTCTAATCTAACCTCATTGAAGTTAGAGTCAGCTTGTTATTCAATTGGCATTGCACAATCTACTGACAAAGATATAGCACAGTTGTGTTTTGAAATCCTAGAAAGTCAACTTGGGATATCTTGAAATTTTTAATGATTTCTGTACGCTGGTTATTTGAGCATTTAGAGTTTTCACAATGATTCAAATGGAGCATTTAGCATTTGACAAATTGTATGTTGACAAGGAGATACAGTTTTAAATGGGAATGAAAGAAATCTTTCTAACAGAATATATTTACAGGATGGTTGACCCAAGATGGAAAAAGTAAGAAATACTCTGTGGGTAAAGGAAGGAAACCTTGGAAGCTCCAATCACCGAACCTGCCTTAAATATCTAGGACATAGTTATAAGCACAAAACTTAATGTTTCTCTGGTTATAATAAATTAAAAAATTTAAAATAAAATAACAAGTTCACATAAATCCAGTATAATAAGCAGATATTCCCACATAGATGATTGAGCAATGGTGGAAAAAGTAAGAAAATCCCAGAAAATGAGGAAAACCTTGGAAGCTCCAATCACAGAACCCACCATTAAATATCAAGGAAAAGTTAAAATCTTCTACGTGGAAAACTAGGCTTATCTGTTTAATAATTAATTGGAAATTTTCAAATTTTCTAATAACAAGTTCAGTCCAATCTGGTATCAAAGACACTACCAATGAGAACATTTCTAGCCATAAATATAATTCAAAGTCTATGGTTAAAGCAGCTGAGAATCTTGAACATTCATTGAATGGTGTGGTAATTGGAAAGGTCAAAAGAATATGGAAAGAGGAATACCAACACGGCAAAACAATCTTACCAGCACTAGAATCCTACAAATTCAATTCTTAGGACCAAGGGATGAAGACCATTCTTCTATTAATCAGAGAAGCAGCAATTACATTTCTGAGAAATATCAGGTTGACTTCACAAGTTCACATTAGTCCCTTCGAACTGCTTAGCCTTATAAATACCGTTTTTTTCAAATATGAATATCTTTATAAATTTGTAATCAAATCTTTTCACGGAAAGGATGAATTATAAAATATATAAAGTTTTATGAAATAATTTTATAATAAAATAAAATATGATTTATATACTAGTTTGTAAACTGTGGTTTTCATATCAATAAAAAAACATGTTTTACCCAGGCAATATAGAATCTTCCCTTAATAAAATGAGCCAAGTTTATATGACATTGAACCTAAGATAAAATGAGCCAAGTTTATATGACATTTTAAAAATTTAAAATTTAAATAGACATAAACAGGAAAATAATGAGGATTATTGGCCCACAACCATGCACCCGAACCAAGCCAATAATGTCGAAGGTTTAAACCTTGGTAGGAGTCTAGGACAGTAAAGTTAGACGATATAGACAGGAGCGGCGAGCCACGGGTAGACAGGAGCCACGAAAAATAATAAAATGTACAGAAGTTTGCGTAGGAGCCACGAACGTCGGGTAATATACAGAATGCGTAGGAGCCACGAAAAATTACCGTAGGTTGCGTAGAACTTTAGAACAAATCCCAATATCTCCGTCGACACCGACTTCGGACTCCGCTTCAAAGCGATTCAACGCTGCGGGCTGCGACAGTGGAATGGCTGCGGGCTGCGACAGACGACGAACTGGAACAGTGGAATGGCTGCGGGCTGCGGCTGCTGCGACAGTCGACGAACTGGAACAGTGTAATGGCTGCGGGCTGCGGCTGCTGCGACAGTCGACGAACTGGAACAGTGGAATGGCTGCGGGCTGCGGCTGTATTAATAATCAAAACAGAAAGGAAACCTAATCCGAATGGCGGGAAAATGGACAGTGGCGGGAGTCGGGTAACTGGCGGGAGTCGGGCAACCGCCGATTAATCGGCGTAAATTCAGAAAATCGGCGTAAGCTCAGAAAATCGCGAGTATGGCGAGTCAAACTCGCGTTGACCACGAGTCAAACTCGGTCAACGCGAGTTGACACGTAAAGTTCCAGAACGGCTCGTTTGCTGGCCGATCCGATTCAAACTCGCGATTAATCGCAGGAATCGCCGATTCCTGTTACACTGCTCTGGAGTCTGGAGGCAATGCAACGCAGCAACAGTCACTTTCCCTAGGAGGAACCAGCAGACAAAGATTCTGATCTCCAGCATGTTAAAAAAGAAGAAAGGCACTGGAATCTGGATCAAGGTTCCATGACATATATTTTGAATTTTCTATAAATAAACATATATTTATTTATGACATATTTGCAAGTCTAGGACAGGCTAGGAGAAAAGAGTGCAGACTCCAGAGTACAGGCAGATGCACACATAATCTACAAGTATTTACTATTTATAATTTTATAGATGGTGATTTGGTCATGGTGCATCTCATGAAAATTCAAACTTCAAAGAGCATTATCCCAAAGTAGCTTAGGACAGGCTAAATGTGAAGAAGATCAGATTGTATAGAAACAAAATGAAGTTTGGTGATAATGCTTCCAAACTTTTCCATGGCAATTGTGAAATACAGGGATGCAGGGGCTTTTTACTGCCCTCAACTCCGTCAAGGGATGTCACAAAATTAAAAAAAGACAGTTTGTAATGTTCTGCAGTTGTCCATCTATGTATTGTTACCTTTGAGGTAAATAGTAATTGCCATATCATGTTAGATCCTTCTGTTCTCTTACTTTCGGCAGTCTTTGATAAAGATAAGATCTTACTTAGCTGCAAATAGTTTCACAACTCTCTTTTAAAGTTTAATAATCTTTTCTGAATATCAAGATGTTGACAACTTGACTGTACTTTTAGATGTATGTGGAAAGTTTGTCGATTCAAGATTGAAGTCTGTAAATTTGTCTTTTACAACTTTTTCCGAACCATGTGTGTGGAGCACATTTTTACTGCAGATCATTCTATCAAATATCTTGAAAGATTGCATGCTTCCTCTGGCAACAATCACTATGTCGTGATTAGTTTGATGAAATCTGTGTATAATATATATACATGAATGCTAATATTGTGATTGGATGGTTTCACAAAGAATGGACACCTTTGGAATCCAAAGTTAGTTGCTAGAGGAGTTTGATGCTTCATTGGGTGAAGGAAGCACATGCATATTGGCAATGAAAATTGACAAAATTGCTAGGCATTGCCTACTTCTACAAATAACACATCAGATTTAAAGTGGAGAAAGATGCACTTTATTAATAAAGGTCTCATATACTGGCAGAGATGGTCAATTTGTAATTGATAAGGTCATTAGTTCCAGTCCTACAGAATCATGCATGTTTTTATTAGACACCCTGTAGTCTATAGGATCCAATCTTACATGATATGGATTTAGAAATTTAACCAAGATGGCAAGATCTAAAAGCTTGATTTTATGATCCATATGAGCATATTGAATGGAAATTGAGGTCATGAAATTTTCCAGTTTTAGCGTTAATAATTTTTATAACAAATACGATTTATAGTCCAAAATATTATTGTTTGTAGTGTACGTTTTAGCCAGAAACTAGGTAGTTCCTTTTCTTAGTTGTGCTTAGACTACATATGTAGATGCCTGGTAAATGGATAATGATATTCCTACAATCCAATAATGATTTGCATTCTAATTTTGACTTATCAGTTATCATGCTCTATTTCAGTTTTTCATATTTCTCCAGATCCTCTACTGATTTAGATGCTAAGTAACATATTATTCATTCTGTTGAAGATACAAGCCAATTAATGGCAATGTACATTGTGAAACATTCAATGGCTATTATCTTGTGACAAAAATTTGGGGAACTGCTGTCCAATATGAATTTGGCATAGAGTCTGGACTCCAGAAAAGACCTTGGGCTGAATTGTGCAACAAAGAAATGGCAGTCAAGGGAATGCCGCTTTAGGACCTGGTTTGATTAGGAGCTATGGATCTTAAACATTCCTTTGAAATGCTATGAATAAAGTTATAAACTGGTGAGGCTAGTTGACTATGAAACAGAAATACGCTTGTACAAAAATAATGACTGGAGCATATACAGTGCTGTAATAAGCACATATGATTGATATATATTATATCTCTCTTAAACAGGCTCAGTAACTCGCAGTGGCAGCAGTGAACCTCAACCCAGCGGCGGCAGTAAACTCAGCAAACTCAGCGGCGGCAATGAACTCATTACTCAACACTCACTCAGCAAAGTTGTCGTTTAGGAATTAGGTTAGGGTAGAATGAATGTGATAGTTGAAACTTGCAACCCGTGAAGTTAAAAACTTAAAAGTTAAAACCGAAAAACCGAAAAACCTAAATTCTTAAAATCTGTTCCTGGCGGGCAAGGTATCTGTGAACCAAAACGTTTTGAAATTTTTAAAAAATGTATCACGATTTGTTGAAACGTAGTGTTTTTTTAAACGGGAGGGTTTTTTTCCAGAAAACGCCTGGAAAATGGCTAGGGAGAAAACAACACGTTTCCAAATCAGAAAACGGCACCCAAAACGTTTTTCCGTCGTTTTTTTGCCGTTTCTTCTCTGCATACGTATCAAAAATGTAAAACGATGTTTCCGCTGTTCAGGGAGCCGTTTCTGGTAACTTAGAATTAGACCTTTAATTTCTTCATTTTCCATTATTTTCCTTCAATCTCTTTCTCACATGCAACCTATGACCTTTCACCTCCCTTTTCTCCTAATTTCCATTATTTTCATAAATAAATGTGCCAAAAACACCATTTTGCCTTTCCAAAGCCTTAGCCATTGCCTTTGCCAATTTCTTTAGCCATAATAACTGATGACCACCCACACTTGGATATTTTGCCCAACATTAAGTTTGGAATAAGTGTCCCATTAAGTGGAAGGTACTCTTCCCACTTCCGCCGCTGATGCATCACACACATCCTCAACATGTCCTCCAATATCTTGTTGACCCTCTTTGTCTGCATTTGTCTGCTGATGATAAGCTGTATTGAAGGCCAACTCTATGCCCTTGCAAACAACTCCTTCCAAAACTTGGAAGTGAACCTTGCATCCCTGGCTGACACAATCTTCTTTGGAACACCATGCAATTTGAGCACATCTCTGATGAATACTTATGCTACATCACTAGCTAAGAATGTAGACTTCACTGGAATGAAGTGCACAACCTTTGTCAACCTGCCCACAACAACCATGATGGAATCATGCTGTGTCACTGTCCTCGGTAAACTTGTGATGAAGTCCATGGAAATGACTTCCCATTTCCATTCTGGAATCACAATTGGCTATAGCAGTCGACCTGGATGCTTACACTTTGCTTTCACATGTTGACAGTCAAAACACCTAGCCACAAACTTTGCTACGTTCTTCTTTAGATTCCGTCATTAATAAAATTTCTTCACTTCAGTCAATGTCTTTTGATAACCTGGGTGACCCAAATATGGTTTCGCATGAAACTCCCTCAAGATCATCTTATTGAGCTCACTGCTATCTAGCACATATATCCTGTCTTTGAATCTAACCAATCCATCTGCTGCAAGACAATAATCCACATCTTGTGCACTTGCACATGTATCGCTACTTGTACCTGTACCTATACTACTACCCGTACTTGTACCACCACATGTACATGTACCTGTTGAAATTTCTAAGTATTACCCATTAGAAATTTTATCTGTATTCTCTGGTTTATTTCACCTACTTGTTTAACTACTAACAATATTTAACCATATAAACATTGAAATAAACACAATACAGTCTCAACCATATACTGATCAACAATTGAAAGAAATAAACAAACACACAAGTGACATCGTTATTTTTGGACAATTGTCCCTGGAAAAGCCCAACTCGGGAAAATCGGTGCAGCAGTTTTGAGGGTTTTTATTGTTAAGTAGCTTTTTTGAGTACACGAGGTGCCAAACTAGCTCACCCGACAGAGATAGAAAAATATGGCAGTAATACCTCTCTTCGGAAGTAGATATTCTGAAAGTTCGCCGCATGAAACCCTCTCCAACACAATCTGAAGCTCTGTGTCAGCCCTCTTGGCGTTTGCGTCAACCCTCTGAGGCTCTGCGCAACCTCTCTGGCTCTCTGCATCACTCCTGCAACCTCTGCGTGGATGACACAGTCCCTTCTAGCCTCTGCGTAGTCACTACTGGGCTTTGCGCGACTCACTCTGGCTCTGCGTTTGCCTCTCTACTTTTGCATTGGTCTCTCGGAACTAACTATGCCTCTTTGCCTCATACTCACTGCCTCTCGTTGCAACTATGATCACTGATTTGATTTCTCTTAGCAAACCCCGCTCTAGAAAATCAAATGACTGATCACTTTGGTGTATCTCCAACTAACTCTCAAGCCTCATCTTATACATTTTCTGTTGAGTCTTCAACGACCGAGATTACATCTCTAGTCAATAGCTAAGATTAGATTTGGCTTGATCCATGTCATTTAGAACCTTCTAACCTAGTTTTATATTAATACCCATTAATATTTTATTTTTTCTAAGTTTAGACTTAGGAACTCCATTAAAATTATTAATTATTTTAATATCTCCTAGACTGGGTAGAATCTACCCAAACCATTTATGGGATTTGGAGATCTCATGTGCTTTAGCCTCTGCACCAATTTTCATGGCTAGAGCACATCTGATGCTACCCGAAATCAACAGTCCCTCTTAGCGAGGAATGTGCTCTAATAATACTCCATCACTGAGCATAACCCTGATTATACGGCACCGGTACCTTTGTTGATGTTAGGCCTACCTGCCCAACATCCTCTGCACTATTGCATCTTGTACTACTGCCCATGGCCCTACCACTGCCACTACTACATCTGTACTACAGCGCCCTCTGCATCTGTGTTGTTGTTGGTCCTTTCATCTGACACTGCATCTGCATGACAGTTCTCTCTCATCATGTTGCATCGTGGTACCGCTACTGCTATTGCACTGCAACTCAGTCACTGAGAAGTAAGTAACTGATCCACCGAACTATTGAAATCCTTGTTAGGCTAGAAACACTCTCGATGGTGAAGCTCCCTTTGCCGCTATCATGTGCTTCCTCTGTTATCTTTGCGCTGCTGTAACATCTCTGTGCCTCTCGCACCACTGCAAACCCCTCTATGCCTTCCTGCATTGCTGCAATGTCTTCTATGCCTCTCGCACTGCTACAATTCCCATTGTGCTACCAGGGACTACTGCATTGTAGCACTCTCTACCACTTCATCTGCATCCGTTTCTATTGACATTTGCCATCCTGCTACTGTTACTTCGAGGCTCCCGTAGCCAGATCTAATCCAAGAGTTTGGGTACCTCAAGGATCCTGTCCCTCATCGTCTGTAGGCTTCCTAACTACAGCTCGATGTCTCCCCACCTCTTCTCTAGAGGTACATTAGCACTCATGGCACAATCTTCATCCTCCCCTACCTCCTTTTCCGCTTTCGTTGGCGCTGCCTTGGAGTCAGACACCTCTCCCTTATTCTTCTTCCTCGGACACTGGTTCACATAATGCCCTAGTTCTCCACAGTTAAAGCACTTAATCTTGGAGAGGTCCTTTTTCTTCCTCTTCCCATGCTCTTCTACAGATGCCAAAGCTGCATCCTCTTCCTCCTCTTTCTTGACTCAGGCCCCTTTGCTACTGCTTCCTGTCTTGGTCAGCCGTCTGATCTCTTCTTGGCGAAGAGTTGCCCACAATTCTTCCCATCCTAGAAGATTCGCTCTGCCCAAAATGCTTTCGACGAACATCTCCCACTCCTCGGAGAGTGTGTTCAGGGCAGTTCTCACCATCAATTCCTGATGCGGCATGGCCCCTATAGAAGTCAGTTGGTCTCGGATCTCCTGCAACCTGCTGAGGAAGTGATCTATCTGCTACCCCTTCTGCATTTGGTATGACCGCAGCTGATTCTCCTGTAGCATCTTCCTCTGCACAGAAGTGCCTTGATACAATGTCTTCAAGGTATCCCACATTTCCTTTGCCATCTCCTTCTCGATAATATGATGGACCACATGATCTTGGACCCCATCAAGGATTATGCATTTCGCCTCAGCCATCGCATTGTCATACGTTTCGTTATCAGCTGGGTCGACTGGGATAGCCATGATTCTCGAGGCCTTGATGTGATGTCTACAAGGTCCTGGCCTTCTAGATGACAAAGTTGGACGCACCGTCCAGCCTGTGCTGATCCCTCAGTACATTCATGGCCATTTCTCTGCTCTTGTTTTCGACTCCTTTGAGTATCTACTTCCCTCCTGGGAGTTCTCTCTTCGACTCCCTCTGAGTTGCTACTTACCTTTTGGAAGTTCTCTGCTAGACTCCCTTTGAGTCTCAATTTCCCTCCTGAAATCGTCCTACCAACCATTGAATCAGTGTTGTGAAAAGCGCGATAAAATCGTGATTTAATGAAAAAATCGCGCTTTTTTCAGGACGGCGATTTAATCGCAATTTTTATTCGAAAAAATCGCATATATTTTTTTTGCCGATTTTTTCCCGATTTTTTCAAAAAATCCCGATTTTTCCCGATTTTTTCGAAAAAATGAGTTTTGAAAAAAAATGAAAAAAATGAATATTTTTGTACCAAACGATTTTTTCCCGATTTTTTCCGATTTTTTCCCGATTTTTCCGATTTTTTCCGATTCATTCCCCGCGTCGATTTAATCCCGATCGCGCTTTTAACAACATTGCATTGAATCACACCTCTTTGATCTCCTATGCACCTGCAACACTGATATGGATTTCTTAGCTAGAAATCTGCCTAGGTGCGACTCCCTCTACCTTGGTTTTGCCCCATTAGGTATTGTTCTGTCTCGGCAACAACAACACCCCACCAACTTCATTCCCTGCAATTTGCTCATAGATTCCTATGCCCCAGAAATTGAAGAATTGAGCCTCTAGGGTCTGCGCAATCCATGATTTTCTCCCTTGGCCAACAGCGTCAACCCTCCTGGTCTCTGCTTGGCTCTTGGTGAGCCTCTTCTGCCTTTGCACTGGCCTCTCTCTGGCTCGAACTGATGATGCAGGCCCTCTACGTCAACCCTTCTCTGCTGCTTTTTGCCTAGGAACAACTTCTGTCACTCGGGACAACTGTTTCTGCTGCAAATTCTCCGATTCAGCTAGCGCCTTCAACTTTCTTGTGATCTGCAACCCTTTGATACGATGTTGAAATTTCTAAGTATTACTCGTTAGAAATTTTATCTGTATTCTCTAGTTTATTTTGCCTACTTGTTTAATTACTAACAAGTTATTTAACCATATAAACACTCAAATAAACACAATACAGTCTCAACCATCTACAGATCAACAATTGAAAGAAGTAAACAAACACACAAGTGACATTGTTATTTTTGGACAATCGTCCCCGGAAAAACCCAACTTGAGAAAACTGGTGCAGTAGTTCTGAGGGTTTTTATTATTAAGCAGCTTTTCTAAGTACACTGGGTTCCAAACTGGCTCACCCGACAGAGATAGAAAAATCTGGTAGTAATGCCTCTCTTCGGAAGCAGATATTTTAAAAGTTTGCCCTACGAAACTCTCTCCAACACAATTTGAAGCTCTGTGTCAGCCCTCTGAGGCTCTGCACAACCTCTCTGGCTTTATGCGTCACTCCTGCAGCCTCTGCGTGGATGACGCAATCCCTTCTGGCCTCTACGCAATCACTACTGGGCTCTGCGTGTCTCCCTCTGGCTCTGCGTCTGCCTCTCTTCTTCTACATTGGTCTCTCGGCACTAACTATGCCTCTTTGCCTCGTAGTCACTGCCCCTCGTTGCAACTCTGATCACTGATTTGATTTCTCTTAGCAAACCCTGCTCTAGAAAATCGAATGATTGATCACTCTGGTGTATCTCCAACTAACCCTCAAGCCTCATCTTATACTTTTTTTGTTGAGTTTTCAACGGTTGAGATTACATCTTTAATCAACGGCTAAGACTAGATTTGGCTTGATCCATGTCATTTAGAACCTTCTAACCCAGTTTTATATTAATATCCATTAATATTTTATTTTTTCTAAGTTTAGACTTAGGAACTCCATTAAAAATATTAATTATTTTAATATCTCTTAAACCAAGTAGAATTTGCCCAAACCATTTCTGGGACTTGGAGATATCATGTGCTTTAGCCTCTCCACCAATTTTCATGGCTAGAGCACATCCGATGCTACCCCAAATTAACAGTACCTGTTCTCTGCTACAACTTGTGCACAATCTCCATATACCTGACATCCTGTTGACCTGCTTGCAAGATCCTATCTTGTGATTCTGTCCCATAGGAGCTCATAGATGCTACCTGTATCTGCCTGCTGAGAGCATCTACCATTGTGTTCTCTTTACCTTTGATGTACATGATCTCGAAGTCAAACTCACTGATCAGGGACAACCATCTAGCTTGTCTAGCGTTTAGATTTCGTTGATCAAACAAATACCTCAACAGTCAACCCAATATGATCACTCATAAGCACAAATCTCTTGCCAAGAAGATAGTGCCTCCACATCTTCAGTGCATGTATGATTGCTGCTAACTCAAAATCATGCGTCAAGTAGTTCTGCTTGTGCTTATTCAGTTTTTGCGACTGAGCATACCACTTGTCCATCTTGCATAAGGTCTCCACGAAGTCCTTTCTTGCAAGAATCTGTGCATACTACAAATTCCTTGTTCGGATCTGCAATCTTTAACATTGGGGCATGGGTCAACAACTACTTAAACTACTCAAAACTAGGCTCACACTCCTCTGTCTATTCAAACTTCTTACCTTTCCTCTGCAATGATGTAATAGGATAAGCAATCTAGAAGTTCCTGATGAACCTCCTGTAATAGCTTGCTAACCCCATGAAAGAACTCACTTCATCTACATTCTTGGGAGCTACCCACTCCATGATGGCCCTTATATTTTTTGGGTCTACTGCAATGCCCTCTTTGGAGACAACATGTCCCAAGTAGTGTACCTCAGTTTGAAAGAAACTGCACTTGTTGAGCCTAGCATACAACTGATGTTCTCTCAACAACCTCAACAATGCTGTTAAATGCTCGACATGCTTTTCCTCATTTTTAGAATATACCAATATGTCATCAATGAACACAATAACAAACTTATCCAAATCCAGACACAAAACATTATTCATCAAGCACATAAATGTAGCTAGAGCATTAGTCAAGCCTAATGGAACTACAACATACTCATAATGCCCATACTTGCTCCGGAAAGCTGCCTTGTAAATGCCCTCCTCTTTGATGAGTACTTGGTGGTATCTGGATCTCAAGTCAATCTTAGAGAACAATGTTGCTCCCTTCAGCTGATCAAACAAATCATGAATCCTTGGTAATGGGTACCTGTTCTTAATAGTCACTTTGTTCAACTGCTTGTAATCAATGCATAATCTGAGAGTTCCATCTTTCTTCTTCACAAACATTATTAGCGTGCCCCAAGGTGATACACTTGGTCTGATGTATCCTTTGTATAACATTTCCTTCAACTGTAACTTCAACTCAACCAACTTAGGTGTGCTCATCTTGTAAGGTGCCTTTGATGTTGGAGCCACCCTTGGCACTAATTCAATAGAAAAGTCTACCTCCCTGTGAGGTGGAAGCTCTGAAATGTCCTCATGAAATACATCCTGAAACTGTTGTAGAACTGGGTACCTACTCAAAACGTTTGGACCCTCGACTTCCTTACCTTTGTCACTAGAAATGTGCACTGCAAATAACATACACCCTTTCTTGTGACTACGCTTTGCCTGCATAGCTGTCAACAACCTAACTGATGTGGCTTTCTTCTTTCCCTGTAACTCTCTTGGTTACCCATCGTCATCAACACACTCAATGGCTTTGTCATAACAATTTACCTTCGTCCTATGAAGATACAACCAATACATGCCCAACAACATGTTGTATGATCCCAACGGTAATACATTAAAATTTGTTGTAGTAGACATACAGCTCAAATCAAATGCACAAGCTCTTATCCAATGATGAACTCGCTTCTTTGTACCTGTAGTCGACTTCACTAACCAAGATTCTGCACGCAATTCCTTACTCAAACCATGATTATCCACCAAGTCAGGACTAACATAACTATTATTAGATTTAGGGTCAATCAAAATAGAAATAACTTGATCACACAGCTTACTGTCCATCTCAATGATAGATGCCTGATGGTTTGCTTGTTTGTTATCCAATGCTGCATAAATACGAGGAACACTCTGAGGCCTCCTTACTGCATGTCCAACACTCCAACCGATCAATACCCTCACCTCTATGTTGTTGCTGTGACCCATGTCCTTGTTTAGCTGCATTGTACCTCTTTTGTGGTGCCACATTTCTTTCTTATCTGAATTCTGAGGCCTTGTTCATTTCAGCTGCCACTTACCTTTACCTTTATCTTTCCCTTTCCATCCTTGCTAAGATTCGTTCTGATGCTTTGACTGTTGATAGCAATGCTTCAATTTCCCAATAACTTCCTAAAGTGGCCGAGGCTCATCATGCTCAATCTGATCTCTAAATGCTAATGGCAATCCATTGATAAATCGTTGAACTTTAGCCTTCTCATCTTTAAGATATGGTACATACCTCAATGGCTCCAGAAACTTAGTTGTGTACTCTTCATCTGTCATTGATCCCATCTTTAGCTCATAGAATTATTTGGCCTTACTGTTGTAGTACCTTTCTAACAAGTATTTCTTCCTGAAAAGCCTCTTGAACTCGTGCCAAGTCAAGTTAACTGTCCTGATGTCTCTAACTTGCTTCACAGCCTCCCACCAAATGTCTGCTTTACCTTTCAAGCTAAAGATAGGATTTCTGGCCTTCATGTTTTTTGTGTACTCATGCCTCAAAGAACTTGTTCATCCCAAGTATCCAAGCCTCTGCATCTTCTGACTTTTTCAAGTCTCCATCAAAAGTAGGTGGCTTTGCTTTCTTAAACTCATCTGTCAAGTATCACCTATCACTCCTCCTGTAAGGATGATAACGATGACGATCATGATGTCTATCCAAACTAGAACTAGAATAGTCCCTGTATCCATCACCTCTCCTATTCGGAGTATCCAACAACCTGCCGTCTCTAATAATGTCATCTCTATCTAAAATGTGACCACCATGAAACCTATTGCCATATGCCCCATTAGTTATGTCCTCCTGTCGATGGTTGATTCGAGGTGGCGCTTGTCACTGCAATTCTGACAAACTCTGAAGAAGTATAGCATTAACCTCTGCTTGTTTCTTTTGTGCCTGCATGATTTTGTCATTGTCTGCGTTACAACACCTTATTTCTTCCTTCAAGTTTCTCAATGTGTCTGGCAAATCAGAAGAGTGCCCAACACCACGTTTCTCATTTGATTCATAGGGAGAGTCTTTGTAGTCTATCATCTTGCTAGCCAATTGATCTTTTTCCTGCAATGCATATTATGTCAGCTAAACCAAATCATAACAAACCAACGTACCTTAGCCTAATTCGGGGAGGATACCTCATCTGCAAGATCACCAAATCAATGTGATACATGTATAACATAATCATAACATCATATAGACATATAACAAATAAGTGCATCAACACATAAACATCATTCTAGCTAGAGTTCAGTCATCAATACGACCATATCAATTACACATACCATGACCTCATGCATAACAACAACAACCATACCAATGTACATTGACAATACACAAGCGTAAACAACATGTAACCAATCATACACTCATGATGACATACTTCATAACAACAACATCCTCTTTCACATAGCAACATCACTACAACCATGACGGACACCATGCATATGCAACATGCATATAGACCACAAGGATGATTAACCACATGTGCAAACGACTTGAATGTATGACCAACACATAGCCCATCCAGTCCGAGGGGTGAACCATGCTCTGTTACCATTGTATAACGTCCTCCTCTCACATCTCTACCCAAGTAACTGGCCAACCGGGTTAAACATGCGACGAGAGGCTGCTATGATTGGATTCAACCTCCTATGTGACCTTAAGGATGAGGAATCAACAGAAACACAACATACAGACCTTCCACATCAGCTACAGGACCCCTGAGAATCATCCCAACACTTCAGGTAGCTAGCCCTTGGGTTCCACTAAAGTTTTTGACCACCTGACCTTTGGACGCTCTCATGCTATAGGCTTGCCAATGTTCACGAGGCTCTGGACGCTCTCATGACAAGGCATGCCGGTGTCCAGGGACTATTTTTCTTAGTGCTATGCCAACATCCCTTGGATTTGAGCCACTTTTTCAGGCCCAGAGCCCAAGTCAGTACCCATAATTGAATGACATCCCCAAAAAAGTAAGATAACAGGGAAAAAATGGCGTAAAATCAAATACTTGAACAAGCCCTTAACTGGACCTCTATTGGCCATAATAGGCATTTCGTCAAACATATCACAAATATGTAATCTATAGGTGCAAACAACATATTTTAGCATAGGGATCTCATACTTATCTGAGAATCGCTAAGAACCGTTGTTCCGTCATATCATTTGTTGCATTATCATCTATTAGGTCATAGATACATTGTCCATTCATTTACAAGTAAAAGCATGATGAGAGCCATACATAGCCATCGTCATAAAACACATACATAACCAACATAATAGCAACATAAATACCAATGAAATCATAGCCATATGATCCACATATAAATTAGCATAATACTCATAGAAATATAGGGAGAAGTAACCACACATTGATGATGCAAAATTGAAACCCAATATGGGACTACCACGCTCCACCCGACCATAGAATGGCTGAGCCAAATCTCTCTTCAACCATTCACCTCCGTGCCATATTCCAAGCATGAATATGAGACTCAAACCAAAAGAACCAACTAGGGCATTCCGAGGATAAACTACCTCACCCTCATCAATAGAAACCAGGCTTTACTGTAATCCATCTCGGATCAATAGGCCAACACAATAAACATGTTATAACAGGCTTTACCATGATTTCCACCCGCTCACTAGGCCAAACAAGCATGGATGCCACTGGATTTCTCCACCTACACTGTGTGAAATTTTCTTGTCTCCTAGTCTCTCAGGCTTTAATGCAATCCACACCGGATCACTAGGCCCTAAACCGAGACCCACTCTCTAGGCTTTACCTCATATTCCAAACCCATGATTACTAGGCCCAACGGAGAGAAATCCACCTCTTGGCTTTACAGTATATCCTTCCATTCACTGTCAAGGATTCCTAGGCCCACCAGGGAAACACAATCCTGGCTTTACTGCAACCCACAGTCTGGCTAAGGGGTCAATAGGCCAATGGATTTACCGTGATCCATAGTCCGGTTCAGGGACCACTAGGCCATGTGCTCTATCATTCAGAGATCCATCTCACTCAACTTCGAATCGATCCGGTAATCTAGCTCAACCAAAACATGAGAACCCCATCACACCATGGCTATCTGGGAATGGCAAGGCTAGGCTAAAATCACTATCACACCTGGCAAAACCTATGCCATAACAACAAAAGAACCACATGCAATGCCATGCATGCCAAATCTAGCAAGGAAAATACACATGCAAATCAATACCTGCAAAGAATACTGTTGTAGCTGCTTGATCCCGCTCTTCCTTGCTTGATCTCTGCTTCCTCTTGCCTTCTTTGTCCTTCTTGATCCAATGCCAAAATGCTCCAAGAAAACTCTAATTGTCCAAGAGTGAGTGAGAGAGAAAGAGAATAATAAGAGAGCTCCAAAACTAAACTGAAAAAAGTTACCAACTGATCCTCAGAAGCCTTTTTATCAATTAGGCTTCTAATTTCTTCATTTTCCTTCAATCTCCTCCTCACATGCAACCTGTGACCTTTCACCTCCTTTTTCGCCTAATTTCCATTATTTTCATAAATAAATGTGCCAAAAATGCCATTTTGACTTTCCAAAGCCTTAGTCATAATAAACCGATGAACACCCACACTAGGATGTCTTGGCCAACATTCAACTTGGAATAAATGTCCCATCAATCGTGGTTATGATTTTGCCTTTATTAACTTTTATTACATGGAAATTTCACCAAGGCTGTTACAAAATCCCTAGAAGCTCTCAATGGGAGCTTGATCTATAAAATAATTTTTTTTTAACATGAAACACTTGCCTCAAGAATAACAACAATAAATTTATTTTTCCGTTTTAATTAAATACATAAAATCATGATTACATATGTCATTATGAAGACCGAACCTAGTTATATATTTCAATAGTTGGGAGGACAAAGAAGAAGAACAAAAGTCAAAATTTTGTCAAGGAAGCTTTTCTCTTGTCTTGCTAGGGTTTTTGAAGCTGCCAGTTGCAGAGATATGAAATTCTATAGTAATTATAGGGGGTCAAAATTGCAGGGTTGAGATTTTGTTGCAGGGGTCAAAGTTGCAACAACAATGTAGCAGTATTGAAGTGCTAGAAGCTGTCTCAAGGAAGTTCTTGTTGGGGGTTCGCTTGGGGCTTGGAGGGTTTATTCGCTTGGGTCTTGGAAGTCTCTTTTGTAAGAAACTTTTATAGAAGAAGAGAAGCATTTTCTGGGTTTTCTCCTTGGAAGGGTTTTGCCCTAGCTTTGAGCCTATATCTTGTGTACTTTGTCTCTCTGTGATCTTCGTTGTTTTGGTAATTGCTTGATGAACATATCTAAAGAAGTAATAAAGAACTAATAACATCATACGTGATTATCATAATATGGAAAATAACTTCCAATCTACAAGTCTCCATATTTTCCAACAACTCACCCATTTCTACTTCCATTCATTTAACTCCTTCTGGTCCAGGAAAAATCAGAGGTTGTTGTGATCAGTCTTGACTTTGAACCGATTGGCCATCAAATATGGCTAGAACTTAGCTAGTGCATGCATGATAGCGAGCATCTCTTTGTCTAATAGATAAATGACACTCATAATCCTTGAGGTTCCCGCTCTCAAAAGCTACAGGGTGGCCATTTTGCATCACTCCAATCCCATTCAAGTAAAGCCAAAACATGACAAGTGCTTACGAAAACCTTCTCCATTGTATCTTACCATATGAAGGAGTTCTTCTTGGTCAAATTTGTAAGTGGTGTTGCCAAATGAGAAAATCCCTTGATGAACTGCTTGTAGTAAGTGCAAATACCCAAGAACCCCCTTAGTGTCGTTACATTCTTAGGAGTATGCCAGTCAATGATGGCCTGCATCTTCTCCCAGTGCACTTGCACCCCTTCTCCAGTAATCATGTGCCCCTAGTAGAGCATCTCGGTTAGGCCAAACTCGCTCTTGGATAACTTAGCATAAAATTGTTTGTCATCTATTATCCTCAACAACTCCTAGTGTTCTAGGTGTTCCTCCCATGTCTTGTTGTATACCAGAATGTCATCAAAGAAGACGAGCACATACTTGTGTAGCTGCTTGTTGAACACTTGGTTCATACAAGACTGGAATGTAGTTGGTGCGTTGGTCAACCCAAAAGGCATAACCAGGAACTCATAGTGGCCATAGTGACATCTGAAAGCAGTTTTGGAATATATTGCTTTTTGACTCTAATTTGGTGATAGCCCGAACGTAGGTCAATCTTGGAGAAATATCTGGCCTTTCAATTCGTCAATCAATTCATCAATTCTCGGAATGGGGTATCAATTTTTGATGGTATTCTTGTTCAAGACCTTGTAATTGATGCACATCCTGAGGGACCCATCTTTCTTCTTGACTAGAACCACTAATGAGGCAAATGGGCTAGAGCTGGGGCTTATGTGGCCTAGTGCAAGAAACTCCCAAATGGTTTTCTCTATCTCATATTTGTATGCTCTGGGGTGTATATATGGAGTAGTAATAATGGCCTAAACCCCTTCCTCAAACTCAACGATATGCTCGAAACACTTGTTAGGTGGCCTCTTTAGCAGAATATCCCCGAACACCTTATGGTACTTTTGCAATAGAGCTGGTATGTCTGTTGGATACTGCTGATCTTTTGACCTCTTCTCTGATATTTTGCACTCAACTGCCCACTCGATGTCTCCATGTCGAAATATGGCCTCCATTTTATTTGATGTGATTGTCTTGGGAGGATAGGTGTGCATCCCCCTTAACACCACCTTCTTGCCATCCTTCATAAAATCCATCTCTATCTGCAGGTAATTTGTGGTGTATCGCCCGATAGAGATGAGCCATTGAATCCCCAACACTACATTACTATCATGCACGAGTGACAAAGAAGTCATCTGTGACGGTGTAATTCCACATTGTCAAGCTCATCTTAGGGATTGTTTTGTTGGATTGCATGAATTTGTTTCTAGGAATGGCTATGGAGAATCCCTCGAAATCTGTGGTGGCTAACCGTCTCTTGGCTACATAAGTGACATCAATGAAATTGTGGGTGGCCCAACCATCAATTAAAACTGTAGCTCTCTGCCCCTATGGAGTCCCTCGAATCCTGAGCGTGAGAAACTAAGGAATTCCTGTGAGGGTAGCAATAACCCTGCTCTTCTATCCTTCCTGGGGCTGCTCACACTCCATCTCTTTGAGCTCCTCTGTGGCTTCTCTTGTTCATCCTCCTCACTTCAATGTCAGAAAACACCTCGATATAATGTGCTTTCCCCTTTGTTGAATATCGCTGTCCTGGTGCCCAAGGATCTTAAATGGTTAAGCATAACCTCCTCCTCTTGTGGTCCATCCGGGTTTCCTCATCAAGCTGGTTTCTCATTTGTGCATCATCCTAACTTATCATTTCTTATTGCTCTGGAAGTGGAGCTCAAATGAGTTCAATCTGAGGGTGGTTGAATGGTGGACCTTCAGGTAGATTCCCTCCTCACATGGATGGTGAAATTTCACAGGGGAGGAAAGATGCTTTTAGGCAGGTTTTTCAGGATAGAGCATTGCTTTATGAGGTGGAGGATGCCTTTGCAGAGTTTTCCATTGGCACTGGTCAATTTGAAAGATATGATGTGATTAGAAACAGGGGGGCTAAGAAGCCCTATTCTTGGTGGGCAAACATCTGGGCAACAAGCCCACCTCTTTAGCAGTTAGCCATGAGGCTCCTCTCTCAGGCGACTTCATCCTCTTGTTGCTAGAGGAATTGGAGCACATATGGGAATTTGTATAGTGTGAAAAAGAGCATGCTTGATTAGTCCAGGGAAGAGACAATGGTGTATGTGCACACCAACTTTAGTCTTATTTACAGGCAGAGGGAAGAGTGGTTGAAGGGAAAGACAAAGATATGGGGTGTCTTTCTTGATGATATGGATCTGGACAATAGTATTGAATTGGCATTGGCCAACATCGATCTCAATGATCCAATGCTAGAGCCTGTTAGATTGATGACAATGATATTGTAGAGGGGTCATTCTCCACACCAGCAGATGCAGAGGCGATTATGGATACAGGGGAGGAGGAGGATGCAGAGGAAAGAAGTGGTGACCATGATGATGAGGACAATGATGTTGATTCTGATGATGACTATGAGGATTGATGACTCATGAGTCATGGGCTACCTATTGCCTTGAGGCTTGTATATCTGTAGTTGTTTTGTATTTTCTATTTCTATTTGCCATTGGCATTGCACTACCTATGTAACACATTTTGATTTGATGACTTAATGAGAAAACTACAGCTGTCACTGTCACTGTCAGCGTCTTTATCTTACTATCTTGTCTTTCTCCTATTGGATCATTGATGAATTGAATATGTATTATGATTTATCATTTATGATTCTATGAATTTAGAATCTATGATTCATTGATTTATCATTTATCAATTATGTGACATGTATTTGAATTTTGTATATATTATGCATGCTATAATGTTACTAACTTACTTTGTAAACAATAAAACTTACATCTAGATGAAGATCTATGTTTGAAATCAATGAATTTGTATCATTAATGAGAAATTTGTGTGAGAAATATCTAAAATAATATAGATATACAATATATACATACATATATATATACAATATATATATTATATATATATATATGTATGTATATATATATATTCTAATTTTTAGATATTTCTCACACAAATTCTCATTAATGATACAAATTCATTGATTTTCAAACATAGATCTTCATCTAGATGTAAGTTTTACTTCTTTACAAAGTAAGTTAGTATATATATTATATATATATATATATATATATATATATATATATATATATATAACAAATCCTACGTGTCCTGCTGGGGGGGTTCAACGTGTCCGAATCCGACACTCGAATCCCCGTATCATACGAATCCTGAATCCCCGTGTCAAGTTACTTAGGTTATCACTTTTGAGTGTGAATACTGAGTATAGCCACTTAAACATAATGGAAAATTCCAACTTTTAAAGGTGGCTGTGTTTGTAACTACCGATGTGTTCTAACAAAGTAGTTCCATGCAAGATACAATTTTTCCAATGATTTTATTGTTTTACTGCAATTCTAAATTTCTTGAAATCAAAGACGTGGTTTGAACATTTTGTTAATTTTTTGATAGTGGTTAGTTTCATTATATAGATGCAGAGGCTGGCTGGTAGTTTAGATAGATTTCATGTTTAGAAATGAATAATTGATTCACTGATAGAAGAAATCAACTTGGAGATATTTGTAGTCATCATTTTGGTTTACTGTTATTAAAAACCAGTGTTTTATGGGTTGGTGGCTTGGTGATTTATATGGATTCCCATTCGTAAGATGGTTCTTACATCAAATTAAGACAGCCTCAAGATATTACGAAGTGAAAGTGTAATGTCTTGACTCTTTTGATTTCATGTTGACTATTTATTATGCTGCTTTCAGTCAAATGTACGTAGCACTAGTTTTCTGGTAGGCTAGCCATCTAAGAATGTATTTAGGGAGTTGCCATGATTGTTGTTACTATGGTCGGTCTTCATAATGTATTTTGATGTATTTGTAAGCATGTTCTTCATGCTTAGGTCAAAAGAAAAATTTATAGAGGCCTGTTCTTCATGCCGTTTGGAAAAAGAAAATTTGAATTTTGAAATTATGATTTTCCCTCCACAAGAAGACCAAGTCAGCTCTCTTCTTGGTCAAGTCAGCTCAGCCCCTTATGGCACCCATTCGACCCGCATGGAAGACTATAAATATAAGTTACTTGTCCTCCTTCAAGGCACTTCACATCTGTCATCTCTCAAGTAAGATATCTCTGCAATACAAGGTAAAAATGAGGCCGAAAACAGTAGGAGAAGAAAGTTATTGGTGCTGTCCTCGTTCAAGCAAGGAAAGAAGGCCAAGATCAAGTGCGAGTCTGAGGTAAAAATGAGGCCGAAAACAGTAGGAGAAGAAAGTTATTGGTTCTGTTCTCGTTCAAGCAAGGTAAGAAGGCCAAGATCAAGTGTGAGTTTTTGGTATCTGTCTGAGGCAAGCATCAAACTTTTGTGGTATCTGTCTGAGGCATATACAAGCCCTTTCTATGGTACAGGACCAAACTCTGATGACTAAGGTAGAGGCTGAATTTCATCCCTTGGCACAGACCTAGTTCAGACTTGACCGAATTCTTCAAGAGGCATTTTGTCGACAGTTTTGAGGGCTGACTTGGTTTCTTGGTGAGAGCTTGAGCTTGTCATCTATGCTGGTCAGTTTTCTATCATTTTGACTTGGATGTATCTCTCTTGAACTAAAGAATTCTCTATTGAAAGGGTCGCTGGGCTTTTCCCCATGTGGGTTTTCCCAGGGTAAATTCTTGTGTTCTTTGTGTAGCTGTCTCTTTATGATCCTACTGTCTTAAATATTATATGGTTGACTGCTGATGTCTTCTGTGTAATTTGCTTAATGATGAAATCATGGATAAGAATGTGTAAAAGGAATAAGTCATCAAAAGAAATTCAGTATAGAAGACTCTTCAAAAATCAACAATTATCAATTTTAGTTCTATGTTAAATTGAAAACCAAGTTAAACATTCTGGATGTTCCGTTAATATATTGTTTCTTGTCGGTTGAATGCATAGGATGCTTATCTTCCACAGCGGCTCTTGGATAAACTGATGTTTATATACAATTATGTAGAGATGGCTCGTGTTACCGGTGTTCCTTTGTCATTTTTGCTTTCCAGGGGTCAAAGCATCAAGGTAAGTTTGCAGAGGGTCATGACTATTTGAATGATAGATCATGGTTTTGTGCTCTTAGGGGAATTCACTAAAAAAAATCTTTAATGTGACAAAATTTATAATAGCTACTATTTATTCTGTGTATGCATGCTTCTTTTTGAATCTGTGGTGAATGAATAGAATGTAAGTTTGCTTGCAGGTTTTATCTCAGATACTAAGAAAATCAAGGCAAAAGAATCTTCTTGTGCCAAATATTAAAGGCCAAGGCTCTGGACAGGAGACTTTTGAAGGTGCAACGGTGAGTTTCCAAAGTCCATGCCTTTAAACTCACACTTGAAGCTTTGGTTCACAGTTGTATTGAGTCATGTCTAGCAAGATTGTCCGACTAGGATGATGGGACTGGATGAGGTATTAAAATAAAAATGGAGTTTGATGCAGGTTTTGGAGGCAAAATCAGGTTTCTACGAAAAACCAATTGCAACTCTGGACTTTGCGTCCTTGTATCCATCAATCATGATGGCATATAATCTTTGTTATTGCAGCTTGGTAGGAAATCCTATCAAGTATTCCCTCAGTTTTTCCTTTACTCAAAGGTTCAAGCATAGTATTTCTCTGAAGCTGCTTTGTCAGCACTATGTTACTAGCAACAAAGTCATCCTTATTATGAATTAAACAAAGGAAAATTGATTCATGCAAAAGCATATTGTTGTGTTTGTTGATTGCTGAATTACAATGTGCCAACTTTTGTATGGTTTGCTTGATATGTATTGACTCCCATGTCCAGGTGAGGTCAGAGGACATTGCAAAATTCAATCTCCAGCCGGAGTGTGTAAATAAAACACCATCGGGTGAGACTTTTGTGAAGCCAACTTTACAGAAGGTATACACTTTCTCCTTGCTTGTGATTTGTTATAACTCACAAATCTATGTAGACTTTGGCATTTATTTGAAGCTGGATCAGGATGGGCTCATTTTTCATAGATGACTTTTTACGACGATCGCTGATACTTATTTCATTATTTACTTTTTAACCATCATATGCTGACCATTTTTGATGATGCTAAATTGAATGCTCTTTTTCCTGTTACCTAGGGCATATTACCAGAGATCCTAGAAGAGTTACTGGCTGCCAGGAAAAGAGCCAAGGCAGACCTAAAGGTGGTGAACTAAGTGCTTCCTATGTTCATGTTACATGCTTGTATTTTTTCCACTTAGCATCTCAGTTTTTAACTTCCTGTAATCTTGTTTAGGAGGCTAAAGATCCTTTTGAAAAGGCTGTCTTGGATGGCCGACAATTGGCTTTGAAGGTAATTTACAGCTTTGTCAAGTCAGTATTAATTATGGCTTGGACATGGAATAAAAGTAAAACTAGGTATGCTGGTGAAATGCATAAAATAGTTTTGAATGTGTGCACTTGCAGATCAGTGCAAATTCAGTTTATGGGTTTACTGGTGCCACTGTTGGGCAATTGCCCTGTTTGGAGATTTCATCGAGTGTGACAAGCTATGGTAATTTCACAGTTCTTCCATGGAAAAAAAACATTAAATCCATGGACACCTTGATTCTCCCCTTATTTTTCCTAGTTGTAATGTTATTGGTGCTTCTTTTACTTACAAGATAGAGATGCTTGCAGTCCTCTCTTATTCTATATATGCATGTATCAGCCATTCACATTGATTATTTTTTGGCATCAATTATATCCATTGAATTCTTTACTTCCTCCTGGCATAATGTTTTGGGTATGAACCGTAATTGACAATCTTGTACAAATAAGATCGAGTTCTTGAATTGCATTAATTAGTCACGTGTACTTGTACAACTATGATGATATGCTTAGGCCCTCTTATCATATTTTGATTACAAGTCCAGTTTGATCTCTTTGACACATTCTCTGTTCCATCAGACAATGTCGATTTTACGTATTGTTTTAAAATTTCATATCGTTAATCATCTCATTTTTTTTTCCCACCTGTCAGGCCGTCAAATGATAGAGCATACAAAGAGGCTAGTTGAAGAAAGGTTCACAATAGTTGGCGGTTACCAATACAATGCTGAGGTAGGCTATTATTTAGCAACTATAGGCATTTTTAGCTTTTGAACTGGATCAGTAATGACAGGAAGTACGCTTGTTGTATTGGTGATAGTCCAAGTTCTTGAAATCATAATGGATGATCTGATCCTAACCAAGATTTCTACTGTAAAGCTTGATATTATATTTTTATATTTGAATCTAGGTTGTATATGGAGATACAGATTCAGTTATGATACAGTTTGGTGTACCAAATATAGAAGAGGCCATGACGCTAGGGAGGGAAGCCTCAGATTATATTAGTGGTACATTTACAAAGGTACAGTGTCAAGAATTTTAAATATCTGTGAAGCCTCTAGAGTTGTTAATGATGTTTTCGTAGGGATGAATGTTTTAATATCACCTTTCTTTTTAAAACTAATCTTCTTTTGACATTCGACTTCCATGAGCTCTTTGTAAATATGCACAGGACAAGATGATCAATTATGCTTTTCTGTGGCTTACCTGCATCTGTTTGGTGCATCTTTGGCATATAATCAGTGCGTTATTTAACATATGCTTTCATGCAGCCTATTAAACTAGAATTTGAAAAAATATACTACCCATACTTGTTGATCAGCAAGAAAAGATATGCTGGGTTGTTGTGGACAAAGCCAGATGCTTATGACAAAATGGATACTAAAGGTGACAAACCTGATTTTTTTGTTTCAAAGGCAGGCCTTAGTGTTTGTGAAGGCTCAAAATACTCTTAGAAAAATAATTTATTTGATGCCTTCTTAATTGTTAAATATTCCTGATCTTTTAAATATTCCATATCGACAGGCATTGAAACAGTGCGAAGGGACAATTGCCTGCTGGTGAAGAACTTGGTTACAGAGTGCCTTCACAAAATACTCATTGATCGTGACATACCTGGTGCAGTGCAGTATGTCAAGAACACTATTTCTGACTTGTTAATGAACAGAATGGATTTGTCACTTTTGGTGATAACGAAGGTGAGAACAATGAATCCCTCAGCATGTTTATGACCAAATTTGTTTGACCATTTGTTACTTTTGAAATGGAGAAAATATGATAGGGGGAAGAGGAGATTTACATTGCGAGCAAGTCACTTATTACATATTCCTGGTTTCAAGTGTTAGAAGTATATACTATATACCTAGTTGGGGCAGGCCGTGGAAGTTTCCTTTTTAAGTCTGTCATGTTTCTTCTCCCTACAATCTGTACTTGGAAGGCATTCAGTCAATATTTACTGCTAGCAATGGGAGGAAGAAGTGTCAAGGGAAGCTCTTATACAATTGAAGAGAATCAAAACATGACAATATATAATATATCTGCATTTCTAATCTCATCCGGAGAAAAATTGATTACTGTTTAGCTGCCGCAGAAACAGATGTTTGCAGGTCGTATCCTTTATCAAGGCTATCAGCATATTCTTAAGGGCATTGTTGTTTGCCTGTGCTAACAATCTCTTTGTTGAGTCAGGGTCTGACAAAGACTGGAGATGACTATGCAGTCAAGGCAGCACATGTGGAACTAGCTGAGCGCATGCGGAAGGTAAATACTGGAAATAACTTCTCAGAACAAGTATAATGAATGGTGCAATGCCTTCTGGTTCCATTTCAATCCTATCTCTCTATTTTTATTACTGCAGTGCATCTAAAGGCTCTTGTAATATTTTGCTTTTTATTGACAATGAGTCCATTGTTGGAATTTTTAAATTGATGTCGCGTTTTAAAGCCAAGCTGCCCCTGGTTTACAGAGGGATGCTGCAACTGCTCCAACTGTGGGTGATCGTGTTCCATATGTCATCATAAAGACTAAAAAAGCTGCCAAGGTAATAATTAACCCCTTCTGTGCTCAGCATATGTCTCGATATTGCACTAAAAAATGGTTATTTTAATTATTTTGTTATGTTTTCTTTGGAAGCATAATTTACAGAGGGATTATGGATATAATGACTAATGTGTTTATTTGGGCTCAGGCATATGAGAAATCTGAGGATCCAATTTACGTACTGGAGAATAACATCCCTATTGATCCACAATATTATCTGGAGAATCAACTGAGCAAGGTGAAAGACCAAAGCATCATCACTTGCAGTTTATGCTCTTTTTGAAAATTTCACCAGTGTTTGAAATATATCTTGATAGATAGTAATTCTTTCCAGCTAAGTGTTTTTGATTAGTGCCTGTTTTTGCTCTGTAGCCGCTGTTGAGAATATTTGAGCCCATTTTGAAGAATGCAAGCAAGGAGCTTCTTCATGGTAGTCACACACGAGCAGTTTCCATATCAACTCCTTCAAATAGTGGAATTATGAAATTTGCCAAGAAACAACTCAGTTGTATTGGTTGTAAAACACCTATCAGGTATGTAGTTAATACAAGTAGAGGGTGTCCTGCATGTGGTTTCCTTGCTTATAGTAGTGCACAATTGAGAGTAACTATTATTTCAGTTTGGCGCTTTAGAAAGCTACTAGGGTTCATCATTTTGATGTGGAAAAATCTATGAGGTTGCATGATTCTATGCCTGCTCTCCTTGTAAGAAACTGTCTATCTTTCTTATAATAAGAATGTCTGGTTAGTTGTTTCATACTGAAATTCATGATGTTACCTGATTTCATGTTGCCATTGCAGCAAAGACGATCAGACACTTTGTTCACATTGCAAAGGAAGAGAAGCAGAATTGTATCAGAAAACAGTTGCAAATGGTAAGCTGGTTTTCTAATACCATTACTCTTTATTTGGAGAATTTAAAGTAGGCCTTGTGTCTATTCTTCTCACCTAGATTTTCTATCATATGACACTAATATTTGATCAATGTCAGTGAGGGAATTAGAAATGCTCTTTGGTAAACTATGGACACAATGTCAGCGGTGCCAAGGCTCTCTGCACCAAGATGTTCTTTGCACGAGGTTTTTGAATGCTATATTTCAAGTATTACATTTTCATAACATGATTTAAATTTACATTATGGATGTATTTTGTAACATTTGTGTGATCATGTATTTGTTTTTAATTAATAGGATGCTTTTTTTTTTGTTTTTATTATTATTTTTACAATTACTCTCTCTTTTATACTTACATTGATGTCCTATCCTTACTGCAGTCGTGACTGCCCAATATTTTATCGTAGGAAGAAAGCTCAGAAAGACCTAACTGAAGCAGAGGTGCAACTAGAGCGCTGGCAGTTTTGAGGATGCTGCCTGTGTAGCTTGTAATTTTTTGTATTATCGAATATTTTTGTTTTCCTAAATTTTCTCTGGTGTATGTTTCTCTGATTTAATGGACCATGGAATTTATTTGGTCCCTGAATCAGGATGAAATTTTTTGTATTGTCGAATATTTTGTGCTGGCAGTTTTGAGGATGTTGCCTGTGTAGCTTGTAATTTTTTGTATTATCGAATATTTTTGTTTTCCTAAATTTTCTCTGGTGTATGTTTCTCTGATTTAATGGAAAAGGGAATTTATTTGGTCCCTGAATTAGGATGAGCATGGTTTATTTATTGTACAGTAATTGTCAAGTCCTTGTTATTTAATGTTAACCAGTTCGATATATCTTTTCTCCTTGCAAATGAGATGGAGAACAATGGTTCCAACTAGGACATATGGAGTAGGTGTGAATATAAAGCTCAATCATTACAGATCTATTAGCTAAACCATAGTTAGTGCTATACTTAAGCTTATTGAATAGGGATAGATAGCGATAGGTTGGGTCTGTTGTTATAAGTACTCTTATCTTCTTATGAACATGGTAATACATGTGTTGTAATTACCGTAATACTTGGATTCAGGTTAGGCTTATTGATAGGTCATAACACCCTGTATTAGTGGCATATGAGTAATATGTGGCTATCTTATTACGATTCAAACATATTAGTCTCCTGGTTAGTATGATTCCCATTAGATAGAATGACTAGTATTACTATAGATGCCAAGTTTTCTCAGTTCCAGATCATAGATTGACGAGTGACCATGGGGAACATAGACAAGCATATAGGCTGGTTACCTCAAACGGTAGTTATGATACATACTTCCAAAGGCACACCCTATAAATGCAATGTGCACGCATATCCCAAATTTTAGGAGAGCACACACTATAAAACATAGATCTGCAGGCTTACATATGTATATCCAGACATGCATATAATTGGTAGATAGAGATGGATACACAGTTAGATTGGCAGGAGCATTGCAACTACAGTGTTCACTACTAAAATGACTGGAAATAACATGACAGATTTTACAGTTTTATTATTCGAAGAGTATCTTCTACGTTTAAATAATATCATTGAGAGCGAACACTGCAAGGATGCATATGATGGATTGAGGATAGTGGAACTCAAGTTTAGATCACCATATTTGCGATGCGCTGACTTTGAAGTTATTTCATTGGCTGTCATGCAACTGTTGATAAAGTACGCTTATAATATTGGTTTTGTATATGGGAAATTTACCATTGGTTATGTGATTAAAGTCCCTACAGGGGATCTTTCATTTACCGTCACTAAAAAAGCTATTTCTTTAAATGATTCTCATGGGAATGTTGTTCCAAACATGGATGTCTTTAACATGATCATGAAAGTGGTAATGAAAGCTGCCGAGGATTATGAAAAGGAAGTTATCTCAGGGTTATTCCTTCACTTGTATATTTTAGAGATGCGGGACAAGGAGGTCACTCTTAGTGAGGATGAAATTAATTCCCAACTTAGGGAATTAATTAATTCCAGCATAGTGGGTGGAGAACCACAAGCAGTGAAATCTATGGTTAGGAAACCTCATTATCCCAATTATGTAATGACACTCCCAGCAACGCGTAAGGACATGAAACCTTTCATTGTTGCCGATACGGAGACTGTTCTCGTCAATGATGTTCATGTCCCTTATGCAGCCGGTTACTTAATTGTATACCCTGGTGATGGTATTGCAGCCATGCCTGATTATGCAACTCAAATCTTTTTCAGTGAGGATTTTGCCTTCATCATGCCTAAATTTGAAGAAAGAAGTCATAACATGTTGTCACAATTTCTAATGCACTTAGGTTTGGTTGCTGAGAGAAGGAATATTAACATTGTTTACTTCCATAACTTGTCGCGGTTCGGTGGTATTTTATTGCTGAAGTATTATGCTTCTCATGAAGTATTTTGAGCAAATTTATTTTTTTTTTAATAATTTTTGGCAGGAGCAAATCCGAGACAATAGTTTGAGCAGATTTATTTTTTTTTAAATGATTTTTTTTATTGTCTCAAGAGAGACAATAGTTTGAATTATGGACATTTCTTTTTTAATAATTTTTTATATTGTCTCTAGAGAGACAATAGTTTGAATTATGGACATTTATTATTTTTTAAATAATTTTTTATATTGTCTCTAGAGAGACAATAGTTTGAATAATGGAAATTTATTTTTTTAAATAATTTTTTATTGTCTCTAGAAAAGACAATAGGTTGAATTATGGACATTTATTTTTTTAAATAATTTTTTATATTGTCTCTAGAAACGACAATGTTGAAGATGGAACGTTCTTCTAAAAAGACAAAAAAAAGAATTGTCTCTAAAGAGACACAAATGAAATTGTCTCTAGAGAGACAAATCAAATTGTCTTTATAGAGACAATAATAATATGTGTTCTATATTGTCTTTATAGAGACAAATTTTTGAGACATTATATTTTGAGACACCTTCTTAGAGACAATATTTAAGACAATACACAAGTTTCATTTTGTCTTAAGTTAAGACAATTGACTCAATTATTGTCTTAAATATTGTCTTAAAACCCCCCTACATGTAGTAGTGCAGATAGATGGCGATCACTCGATGACAAGAGTCATCCAAGAATCAATGCCTGGTGTGTAGATGTCAGTACTCACTCGATTCAGGTATAGATGCCATTACTTCATGCCAAGGTTCAATGCCAGGTCTCAGTTCATGCACGCAATACAAGTGTTGCTACACTCGACGCTTAGCTTAAATTTCTATCACGCCCCAATGCGAGGTATAATCTTTCGTCCCAATACAAGATATAATCTAAGGCCCCCCATGTTATATACCCTCTAACCTCTACCCTCTACCCTCGAACCTCAACCGTCAACACGATATGGAACAGAAGTTACTACATCCGCTGACCCTTACCAATACGGAACATAGGCAGGGTCTCGGGTTGGGCTGGTTACGCATCATTGTCTAGAAGATCCAATCAATGCATTAAGCTCTTCTCAATAACAGAAATAAGTTGAAGAAGCTCTATTCGTTGGTGCATGAAGGCTTCAGGTCAGTGTCGATAGCCAGTAGTCAATCCAGGTGTTGATCACTCGATGAGAGGAATATTTGCCAGGTTTCAGTCCACCAAATATTATTCTGAGAGGAAGGAGCAGGACCCAGAAGGACTCATCCAACAATATGAGGATGAGAAGGTTTATCTCACTCAAATATATCATGATGGGAGAGGTACGTTAAGTGACTTGACTAACAGGAGAGGAACAAAGTACTCAACCAAAAAAAATAGTGAAGAATTTTTTGCTCGACGGTAAGGGAGAGGTGGCCAGAATCTATCTGATGATGATGAAGATGCATTAGCTGATAATAAGATAGGTGATAGTTTCAAGAAAGGTGATACTCAGGTTGAGGAGCAGACCAATAAGGAAAGGGAGATAACTTATGAATAGGAGGATGACCATTGAATTTAATTTCATTTCATTGAATAGCAACAACTGCCATTCAATAATGCTCTCTTTGAAAAGCTATTTAATTGAATAGCTATTTAAGAGGGTAGTAGATAGAAATGTTGGAGCCCATCCCCCCTTAGATGTTTCTAAAGTGTATAGACTCAAAAGGCTAAAAGAAACTGGATGATCAAATAGAAAAGTCAGGACAAGGTATGATGAAGGGAAAAGGCCCAGCAGATACTTTTGAGATTGTCAGATACTTTGAGATTGTCTGAGTATAGATAGATGAACTATTTAGGATCTGTAGGATTTGAACCCACGACAATCACGTTTTGCCAAACCTACGTTCTACCGAACTGAACTAAAATCGTAGCGCTTCCTTGGAATCTATAGTCTCAATAAGGGGAAAAGGCACGCCCTCTCTCTATTTTCAAAGGGCCAGCAGACCCTCCAAATCAAAGTGTTTGGTTTTGGGGCGGGCCTTTTGAAAACAGAGGGGCAAGCTCTCTATCCTTTTGAAAATTGAGAGCTTTTTTTTACTATGACCAATAAAATTATCATTAGGATACATAAAATCAGGAAAACTATTTTTACAAAAATGAAGTATCACAAATTTTTCTAATTTAAATATGAATTTTAATTTTTTAAAAGCTAACAAATTTACATATTAAAAAAAAATCCAATTTTTTTTTAATAATAAAAATACATTAAGACCCAAAATTTTAAAAGCAATTTTAAAAGAAAAATTAAAAAATATAATTGTAAAATAATTAAAACCAAAATTAGCAACCAAATAAAAAAAAAAAAGAAACATAAATTTTAAAATTATTAAAAAAACTATTTAATTTTTTAAAAGCAAAATTAAAAAAATAGAAACAATAAATTTTAAAATTTAAAAAAAAAATATTTACAAAATAATGATAAAACACGCATGTGTGCGCACACACACACATATATATATTAAAAAAACTTTAAGTTTTCAAAATAAAAATAAAACAGAACAAAAAAATAAAACTAGTTGTGAGGGCAATTATCATTGGTTGTCATATGCGAATGCATATTCACTCATTATTGTTATTCAAGGAAAACCATGCCATCTGGAATTATTTTTTGGTAGTCCGTAAAGGGGCAAGCTTTCACTCATGCTAGATGCCTAAGCCTTGGGTCGTTAACTTGTTTCCTTATGTAGTGCCTCGCTCTAGTTATTGACCCTAATATTACATTAGCATTGATTTAGCCTTAAGGCTCACACATTATTCTTTGAGGACCTCAGGTCGAGGATCTAGACACTTGACTCTATTATTAATAGATGTGATGGTTATGTTTGTTCCTACTTGATATTATGATGATGATAGAATTCATGGATATGTATGTTCTCTATTGATATTATGATGATGATCACATTGATGGATATGTGTGTTATCTATTGATATCATGATGATGATCACATTGATGGATATGTTTGTTATTTATTGATATCATGATGATGAAAATATTGATGGATATTTATGTTTCCTACTGCTGTTATGATGATGATAACTATGATGGATGTGTTCCTTATGTTAGCTACTTACATGAGTTGTAGTTCATGACGAACAACAATCTCAATAAATAGGTCATGTTGATGATGTTATTATAACAATGACTAACACTGAAAAACTTCGTTACTAATGATTATCGAGTATGGCAGGAAACCACCACAGGCACTCACATGTGATGAGTCGACAACATCTGGTTTGATGGAAATGAATATTTTGTCTTTGAAATTCTAAGTTTAGTTTGAAACTTGCTATATATTCTAATGATATGTTAGTGGTTGTAGGTACAAGTTAGTTTCTTGGCCAAATGACTCACACATGGGTGATGAGGTTATACAATTAGATGGAATTGCATGGAAGGGGTGGGTCAGTTGCCTTGATTTCTCCCGCTATCACTCCTACCATGATTTATGTTGGAAGGGTTGGAACACCTTCACCTTGAAGCTCATGATGTCATGGGGGTAGGTAAAAAATTTGGGTTGCTCATGCAGATCCTACTGGGGGGTGTGCATCAAGGTGATTCTTTAATCCCCAACACCATTAGTCTCACTATAGAGGGAAACACAAGAGATGATAACAATCTCTATCGTTACACCTAGACTTTACCCTTCTAATGATCCGAATGGAAATTGACATCCACCCATGGTATTTATTGACCCATGGTATTTATCCACTCATGGAATATACCCATGTTATTGTAAGTGGCATATGTTAGTCCCTTACAGTTTCCTAGGCTGAGGAGGAGATCGAGAAGGGTAACCTCAAACCACTTTAGCTCAGTAGCTAGCCCTACTAAGAAAGAGAGGGATCTCTCAAAGTTTTTTATCACTGAAATGAATTTAAAGGAATAAGTTTTAGGCTAGATATGTATGATTGTTTGTGTGTTGGTGAATTTTAGATTTTAGGGTTTGCTGGACTAGGGTTTGGAGCCAGTGATTAGGTCTAGGCTTTAGAAGTGCAGAAGAAAACATAGAAAGGAGCTAGGTAACAAAAGGCCATGGTGTACTTGGAATATTGTCAATTTAGTATAGAAAAGAAAGTTTAGAAGAGAATAATAAGCATAAGAAAATATGATTTCATTAGCTTTTAGAAGACATAAACACAACTATGAAAACCATATAAACAGAGCTTGAAATCAAGAATCATGTCTATTTAACTGCAAGGTATCCATAGAAAAAAGAAAAAACATGTGGATAAAGATGATTTAACCATTAGAAAATAGATATAAAGAATAACAAACACCATGAACTCACTAGATTAGAGTTCCTTAAAAATAGTTGCAACTGTCTCTGTATTAGCTTAGAAGATCATTACATGCAAACCTCCTCCACAAAAGTCCAAATCTTCTCTCTGAAAGAGAAATGATACATATAGACTCACTTAGACAACTTACTCACCTTCAGGAGTTGAATTCCTAGGTGGTGGAACTGACTCCAAGGTTCTCTCAACCAATAGGTGAGAGTGAGAAGGTGAAACTCAAACACTTCTTGGAGAGTTTGTTTAGGAGTTTGCTTTCTTAATGGGACCTATTAAACATCAAAAAAAACCTATCATGTAAATTTATTCATGCCTACATCACCTAGCCTCGAAAAAAGTGCCATTACATTAAGATTTTTGACTTTGACCAAGACAAACTGAAAGTTAGAAAATTTACACAGTGAAATTTACAATTAAAAACACATGAAATTGCAAAAGCGCAGCGCCGACTTTGAGCCCACTTTCGCGTCGCTTCCTGAAGTCCAAATGAAGATATGAGAGAATGGTCAACTATATTTCCTATTCTAGTTTCCAAAACACCTTGAATTTTTAAAAATTACCCATGGGAAGGCCTTCGAAGATCCATTCTCCCAAGGTCAC